>BROG01000885.1:0-25000 GCA_030159075.1 Atrina japonica
CTTGGCAAAAGCCCATGTTTATGTTGGCACAAGACCATGCTTATTTCAGCACAAGACCATAACTACCTTGGCACAAGACGATGCCTACTATGCCACAAGACCATGCCTAACTTGGCACAAGACCATGCTACCTTAACACAAGATTATACCTATCTTGGCACAAGATCATGCCTACCCTGGCATAAGATCATATCTATCTTGGCAAAAGATCATGCCTATCTTAGCACTAAACTAAGCTTACTTCGTCAAGAGATCAGGCCCATTTTGGCCTAAGACAATGTAGCAGTACGGAAGTGCACCTTTCACTTCTCATGCCAAGCATGTGTTAAATGAACAATCCTTGTGGGTTTTTTTTTTATACAAGTACACTTTACCATGTATCATGTATGACTCAGTCCTGGGACCCTCCACTTGCAACGCATATGATCTTAGAAACTGATTTTGGGATTAGTTTGTTTAAATCTATAACTACCTCAGATGACAAAAAGGTCACAATACATGTATGTCACCTGTAGGACTCAGGTGACCTAAATACTATAATTAGCAAATAGTGTCATCTCTGATTGTCTGTCAGTTTTTCCGGATAATTAATTTATCACATGCATGAAGATCAATAAAATGAAGGAAGATAAGAAATCATCTTTATAATAATATAATTAGAAAATGTTAGATTGACATGAAATGTTAAATTAGATTTTTATACCAACAAATCTCTCTCTCTCTCTCTCTCTCTCTCTCTCTCTCTCTCTCTCTCTCTCTCTCATCTACATGTACACAAGGTCGCCTTTCCCTCTCCCTCTAACATGTACAAAGCACATATAAGTAACATGTATTATTCCAATAGTAAAATATAAATGTTTTTAATTAGACTTTTCACTTTAATTACAGTTAATTGAGTTCAAAATTATAGTCATCAACAAAATTGATACAAGCACTTTAAATGATACATGTACAAGCACATGTATTTGTTTCTACCAATGTGTACCATGATCTTGAATTACTGACTCTTAAATACACTGCAATAAACACGTACATTACAGCAATTGTACATTTTTATGACATGAATATGTGAATTTTTATAGACTAACAAAATGTTGTCAAAATTTATTCAGGATGCAAATTTTTTTCATGTATAGACTTTTAGTTCAAATCCCAAAAGACAATAACTTGTTTTAAAATGTCACATCGGAACAGTTATAATACATTATTGTGTCTATTCCACATGTCAAATATGCAACTGATTCATAGAAAGCTGATGATTATTGTTACTGTCACAAGATATACACACAAACATTGTCCCAAAGGGCCATAACTCTGCCTACAATCGTGGAAAAATCATAATGATATAGTATTTAGAATGTCTGTTAATGACAGTTCAAATTGCTGAATATCAAACAGACCCATATAAAACTAAGATCATCATATATCACACAGAATGATATTGATAACTGTGTAAACAACAAATCCCAAAGGGCCACAACTCTGGTAAATAAGAGACTGAACTTTGATTTTGGCCTAACACAGTATCATTACCAGGGTGGATCCAGGAACTTTCAAAGAGGGAGGGGAGCATAATTTTTTTTTATTTTTTTTTTGGGGGAGGGGGGGGGGTGACAAGACATTATGCACGTGCATTCTTTATGCAGTGGTGCAGGAAGCAAATTAAAAAGTGTTTTTAAAAGTGGGTTAGGTTTGAGGCTATCGACATTATATCAAACTTGTTTATAATTTAAAAATTAAAATTTAAACTTATATTGAAACTGTATTATGCTATCCATACGTCATCAACAGTACAGTGAGGATTTAAAGTTAGTGTAGTCTAAACTTTAAAGTCGTCAAGCAGAGCAAGGCGCAAAACTTTTTGGATATTTGTCTTTAATTTTTCTACTTTTTATAGAAAACGATGTGTTTTACACCTATTTGATCAACTTTAGGCGGCACTCTCTCCCTCATCACTTCATCTTAGACCATGACTATTGGCCCCGATGTGGAATTTCACTACCCCACACAATGATTTTATTAAAAACAAACAAAAGTTGTGTCTGAGATATAGGGAAAAATAATAAATATCATCAGCACTGTTTTATTCCAAACATATCTAACAAAATTATTTATTTTATTAGTACAGTGAAACCTGTATACAAAGGCCACCCAAGGGACCAGAAAATAAATATTTACCTTTATGTGCAGGTGACTTTTATACACAGGTTCAATTGAGTTGAAGTGTGCAGTCAAGGGACTTTAAAAAACTGGCCTTTCTAAACAGGTAATCCTTATATAAAGGTGGCCGCTATAGCAGGTCTTACTGTATTTCAAAGATTTCGTACACATTTGTATTACATTGCATGATGAGAATATAATCATCAGAATTTATATGATCATCGTCATTTTTTCCTTCACTTTAAATTAGCCATGAAATCAAATCAGTAATTTGACCACTGAAAAGCAACAAATTTAATTCTTCAAGCATGAAATGGATTTCTGATATATTATCCTTAAGAATAATTAAAAATTATCAAATTCTATACTGAATAAAAGTATTCAAACTATCAAATAAGCATTGATTGAGTAGCATTCAATCATTTATCTAATGTAACTCGCAAAATACTTGAGATTTTCTCGGCATGATATATATCCTAACTAAACTGTATTTCAACAGAAACCAATAGACCCAGTGATCCAGAAGCAGAATTAATTTCTGCCATACACATCTAACATTTTGATTATCTCTCTATATTATTACTTGGTTACATTTGATTGGTTTGTTTGAATGGTACATGTATCTCACACCAAACTCAACAATTTTTCAGTGGAGGCCAGTTTTTAATGAGAGGACAGAACTCGGTTACAGTGTATTACAAAACATTATAAGACTCGCTGTCATCAAATTAAGTGCTCCGATAAGATTGTTAACTCAGTCACCCCCAAAGACAAATTTACATGTCCATGCCATTCATTTACAGAAGAGTCCATTGTTTTTCAGGTGTTTTCAAATGAAGTACTTCAGTAAGACTGTCAATGTCATCAAATGAAGTGCTCCTGTAAGACTGTTAATGTCATCAAATGAAGTGCTCTTGTAAGACTGTCAATGTCATCAAATGAAGTGCTCCTGTAAGACTGTTAATGTTATCAAATGAAGTGCTCCTGTAAGACTGTCAATGTCATCAAATGAAATGCTCCTGTAAGACTGTTAATGTTATCAAATGAAATGCTCCGGTAAGACTATCAATGTCATCAAATGAAGTGCTCCTGTAAGAGTGTCAATGTCATCAAATGAAGTGTTGGGTAAGACTGTCAATGTCATCAAATAAAGTGCTCCTGTAAGACTGCCAATGTCATCAAATGAAGTGCTCCTGTAAGACTGCCAATGTCATCAAATGAAGTGTTCCTGTAAGACTGTCAATGTCATCAAATGAAGTGCTCCTGTAAGACTGTTAATGTCATCAAATGAAGTGCTCCTGTAAGACTGCTAATGACATCAAATGAAATGCTCCTGTAAGACTGTCAATGTTATCAAATGTGTTGCTCCTGTAAGACTGCCAATGTCATCAAATGAAGTGCTCCTGTAAGACTGTTAATGTAATGAAATGAAGTGCTCCTGTAAGACTGTCAATGTCATCAAATGAAGTGCTCCTGTAAGACTGTTAATGTCATCAAATGAAGTGCTCCTGTAAGACTGTTAATGTCATCAAATGAAGTGCTCCTGTAAGACTGTCAATGTCATCAAATGAAGTGCTCCTGTAAGACTGTTAATGTCATCAAATGAAGTGCTCCTGTAAGACTGTCAATGTCATCAAATGAAGTGCTCCTGTAAGACTGTTAATGTCATCAAATGAAGTGCTCCTGTACAACTGTCAATGTCATCAAATGAAATGCTCCGGTAAGACTGTCAATGTCATCAAATGAAGGGTTGGGTAAGACTGCCAATGTCATCAAATAAAGAGCTCCCGTAAGACTGCCAATGTCATCAAATGAAATGCTCCTGTAAGACTGATAATGTAATTAAATGAAGTGCTCCTGTAAGACTGTTAATGTCATCAAATGAAGTGCTCCTGTAAGACTGATAATGTCATCAAATGAAGTGCTCCTGTAAGACTGTTAATGTCATCAAATGAAGTGCTCCTGTAAGACTGTTAATGTCATCAAATAAAGTGCTCCTGTCAATGTCATCAAATGAAGTGCTCCTGTAAGACTGTTAATGTCATCAAATGAAGTGCTCCTGTAAGACTGTTAATGTCATCAAATGAAGTGCTCCTGTAAGACTGTTAATGTCATCAAATAAAGTGCTCCTGTCAATGTCATCAAATGAAGTGCTCCTGTAAGACTGTCAATGTCATCAAATGAAGTGCTCCTGTAAGACTGTTAATGTCATCAGATAAAGTGCTCCTGTCAATGTCATCAAATGAAGTGCTCCTGGCGACTCTCAATGTCATATATCATGAACTCATACTATTCTATTACAGTATAGACCTAGATGAATTAAAACATTACAATCAAACTTAAAGTCAAATATCAACTTACAATATACATGTACCAACAGGATTTCCTTTTTTGTATATTAAAATGTTAAGATTAAGATTCATTTTCTAGGAAATTGCACCAACTGACAGCTGAATTAGTATTTATTTAGAGTTGATGACAGATGTTGTCTGTAAATATTTACAAATTCTTGACAAGGGGCAAGAAAAATGTAAAAACAAACAAAATCTGACATGTACATTGTCAAGATGATGGTATCATTTTGACAGTAACATGAAGGATTAAGCTTTGATCATTAGGGGAAGCTCGGTTTTATGGAACAAACTTCAGTAAGGTGCAACACCAAAGGAGTTATAGGAATATTTCTCATACATGTACATAGGCCTTTTATTTTCAATAGAAGCCAACAGCCAACAAATTCTATGGGCTATTTTCATGAAAACAGCATTCCAATTTGCAGGGTACTTTCTTTCCTATTATTAAGAAAAACATTGCTGATTTCTATTTACACACAAAGTTCACCAAAACCTTTTTGCAAACTACTTTACATAATTTCTTTCCAACACTATAAAACCATTGAGACAGCTGTATAAAGTCAGTTGATTATTACATGTCATACATCATGCTGGTACATTAAACTGACAAGAGACAACAGTTTACTTTAATTATGTGTTAAATCATATCTTTGATTTATGACATTCCTGGGCTCCCATAATTATTGCTTGATTGTGTACATAGACATGCCAATTTCATGCAGGTATACCAACATGAATATAGGTGCGCATTAGTTGAGACAACAAAATCTGCAAAATAAGATAAAGCCGTAACAACAACTGTATACTGTATACAGGGAAATTTTCGCCCTTGTTTTATTTTCGCCCCTTTCGCCTTCATCGTCAAAGATGGAATTCAACACTGGGCGAATTCAAAATGGTATATTCATCTACTTTTAATAATAAAAGTCTGGGGCAAATTTAAAATGGGGAGAAACCGTCTGCAAGTGCATTAGGGCAAAAATAACACAGGGTGAAAATAGCCCCGTACACAATACTGCAATGGATTTTCTGCACCTGGTTAATTACATGATTTCCTTATGCAAACCATACACTTGTGATTTTTTATGAGATGTCACAACATACTGAGAACAGTCCTGTAATGATAATTCTTAGCACAACTGTGGGACTGGTATGTGGGGGGTAATTTACACGGAAAACTCTTCTTAGCGTATTTACAGTAAATTACCTCCACACGCAAATTTCCATGTTTACAGTACCTGGAAATTTTTGCCTCTGGTTATAACTTATATTCGCCATTTTATGACAGAAAACATATTCAGTCACCCCATCTTAAAAACACCGCAAGTCTCAGGAATGGCATCCATGTCCTTGTTTCAATTATTTACCTTGAAAATTTTGCTTTCTTTTTGGTTCACCCTCTCATCTAAGGGCAAAAATGTCGAAAATAAAATGAGGGCCAAAATTTCCAGGTACTAGTGTACAATAGTACATTTTTGTACATCAATATGTATCACATAAAAATCTAGTTTCTATGGAAACCTTTGATTAAGAATGTCATTTCAACTTGGATACAAATTGTACTCTATATTTCTTGCACCTGAACCTAGCACACACTTAAGTGAAATCTTAAAGAATTGTTGCACAAGAAATGATTTAAATCATGCTGCTCTTCAATTCAGAATGTACTACCAGCCAGCCAATATACAAGTACATGGTTCCCAAGATTATGCAATTAATGGCTTATATTTTCCCATGGCCTTTCTGATCCTAAAACTATGGTTCCTGAAACAAATTCATAGCTATTAAAAACTTGGACAAAGCCATATAACATTGAGTATAAGGCCAAACAACATTAAATGCATGTTTCCTATTACATCACCTTTGAATATAAGGTATGTAAGTAGGCCAGAAATTACTTTATATCTACATGTATATGTATGTACTTTGTCTAAATATGAGTTTTACCTAATCATAGTTTGAAAAAGCTACGTCCCTATTAAAATGGAACAGCAGTGTATGACATTGAAATCCAAGGTTAAGGAACATATTGATATCACAAAGAACTAGTTGTGAGAGAATTAATACACCCTGAATTTCCTTTCCAAATGATGCCTCTTTCATAATTTGGAATGTTTTCAACAGACCAAACTACATTTATATACCGGTATACAGTAGTTGGTCATAAGTATGTTCCCAAAAAGATATTTCACTATGTATCCTTCGTAATTCTGCATTTGTTTGATTTTGTCCTCTGAATTTGGTAGACATCCAAAATAAATGAAAAATGGCACGTTTAATCCTGGGAGTCTGGGCCTAATATTGATTATATCTTCGTTTGTTGACATCCATAAATTACTTATATTATGGTGTTTATGAATTACGTCACAAATCCATTCATTATCTTAATGTAATAAACAGAATAATGACGTTACTGCCACGAAAAATAACGTATTTCTCCTGAAACAATGAATAGATTGCGATGGAATTTCTACCAAATCAGTACCAAAACCTCAAATGTTTGTGGAACAAGTTTTGTTCAAATTGGATAAAAATCAAATTCTCTTCGAGTTATTGAAAAAAATATGAATTTACTAGGAATATATAGTGAAAATAAATTATGGGAACATACTTTCGGCCAACTACTGTACATGTACATCAGGATTGGCAGAACAGCTTCAGTATTACAGATTCATTCTCGTTTTCAGGTAATCAGAAACACATTTTGTTTGTTTGGCCCACGTATATGTAAATAGCTTAATCATCACCGATCATGGGAGATTTTGCAAACACTGGAATCAAGAAGTCTTTGAAAGGTTTAGAAGTGAAATGGGCAAGCGGCATTTTGCACATACATGCACATTCATCATTCAAAGTCAACAAAATATGTGTATGTACATGTACATTTAAATTTGTCAGTGAAGGCCTGCCTCTCAATGAAACTGAATGGGCAAAAGTACATGTAACCATTATGCATGCTATAGACAAGTGGTCTTTATAAAAAGGTTTATTCATTATAAAAAAAAGTTATAAAAGGTTATATTTGAATGGCCTTTATGGGCAGCGGCCCTTTATACAGAGGTGACCTTTAATGCAAGTCTGACTGTAGTTATAACAAAAAGATTATTTATCTAACTTTATGGTTATTTTAAGATACTTTATGTGCTGGGCGAACAATGTCTTTAGAATTTTCGTATAAGGGCCAATGAAGTAAATATCGTATATCACGTTTTATCTTTGTGTAAATCAGGTAAAATTATAGTAAACAGAAAATATTGAACAAACTAAAACACTGGCATGAATAAGTTGCCTAGCTGAAACTCAATATGACAAGACATTAATCTAAATGAAATACAACTAGACTAAAATTAATCTTTATGGGGTCAATATAGGTTTTTACAATAAGTGATATTAAAATCCAAATTTAGAATTGAGTACAATTTAAGTACTTTTCTATGAAATATGTACATATAGCAACAACCACTTGCGGTGGTCTAGTGGTCCCGAGTTAGATTCCCGGACCGGGTCATACCACAAGCGGAAGATCACCCATTCGTTTCCCGGAACGGGTCATACCGAAGACTTTAAAAATGATAGTTCATTTTGATGTTCCTTTGCTAAGCGCTTGGCACACGTCTTTCAGATGAGACTAAAACTGAAGTCCTGTGTCTTGGAAGGTGTAAAATAAGAAAAAAATCCCCACTGCATTGGCATCAGTTGCTCTCCAGAATCTATTGGGTAACTAAGGTTATCATTTTAAGCCTGGTTTAAAGGTATACAAGCTGACAAAATGTATCATTTTTTGTTTGTATTCAAAGTTTCAAATATTTGTCAAAATGTATTTTTTCTGTTTGTGATAAAAGCTTCAAATGTTTGTCAAAAATCTCAGGTTAAAACAAAATTGTTATAATGTCATGTATGTGAAAAGAAATCGATTGTGAATAATGTAAACACTGGATTATTTCATGGATGGAAGGATTATCAATTGTCGGCGTATTTCATTCATACCAGCCAATATATGCATATACAACTGAATGTTAAAATTTCTACAGCGATACATCTTTATATATTTTTTTTTAATTAAAGTTTAGGTCTAATCGCAGGATTTTTTTTTATTAAAATGGCAGCCTATATGACTTTAGATGAAGATTTTTTTTTTGCACTAAATGTATTTTTCACAGACTTAATAAATTTTGATGATTTTTTAAAAAAAAATTTAAGTTACTCACAACATATTCATAACATTACATAACAAAATACAGTAAAACCTGCTATATCATATTGTTAGATATATTCAATGTACCAATGGAAACACAGAAACAATGAATGTAGAACTACATATCCGGCATGTGTGATTGGTATCATATGAAGATGTACATATCGTAAAATGAAGATGCTGTCATGATTTCACGAGAGTAATGGCCCTTTCTTTGATTGTCAAATATATTCATAATATCTTATACATTGTCAATTACTTAATATTTCAGGCAAAAGAGATAATTTGTTGATTCAGCGCTTAGGCGACACCAACAGACATTGAAATACCAATAAAGGAACCAACATGATTCCATATTTTGTTTTCTCCAAAAAAATATCGAATTTTTTTTTTTGTGTTGATATATTGGATCCTATCAGGAGAAATAAAACTGCAATAGATTGTTGTATTTATACATTGTTACACCACTTTTCTTATGCATTAACACACACATACCGGTATACATGCACTTACTAAAACACTCAGTCACACCCCCACTCACATACTGACATTCACTCACACACATGTACATGCACATATACACTCACACAGACACACACTCACAACCATTCTTCTTCTTTTTGAGAGAGAGAGAGAGAGAGAGAGAGAGAGATTTTCATTATTAGGTTAAGGAGAATATGACAGAATTAAATAGATGAGATGAATTCCCTGTCACCTTGCAACACGAGGTTCTCATGGCTGATGGATTATATAATGCTCAGATGAGAGTAAAAAAGCTTTCTCTTGGGAATTCAACTCTTGTTAGCTTGCACAAATTAGTTATGGATTCTAAGAAAATATGTTATTTTTTCCATTTTATAAGAAGAAGAATAGAATGATTTTCCAGTTCACATGATATTTAACCAATTATACAGAAGATTCCTAGTTACTGTAGCATGAACAATGGACCTGGCGCTCGGTGTGTACAAGAACTATAATCCAAGGATGAACAAAATGAAATTCTGACAAAGCGTCATTGTCTTGATAGGATTCATAACATCTTCAGGGAATAGCACATAGATTGGAAGTATTGTGTAAATGATGGAATATCTGTCAAAGAGTGAGCCCAGGGTATTTGTTATCAAGAAATGTTGGTTTAAAGGGAAGTGACACGATAATATATATATATATATTAGTTTAAGATTCTAGTTTTATATACAGTAGAATATGTCTAAATATATAGTAGAACCTGTCTTGACAGTGGAACTTGTCTTGATATACAGTAGAACCTGTCTAGATATATAGTGGAACTTGTCTAGATATATAGTGGAACTTGTCTTGATATATAGTGGAACTTGTCTTGATGTATAGTGGAACCTGTCTTGATATATAGTGGAACTTGTCTAGATATATAGTAGAACCTGTCTTGACAGTGGAACTTGTCTTGATATACAGTAGAACCTGTCTTGATATATAGTGGAACTTGTCTAGATATATAGTGGAACTTGTCTTGATATATAGTGGAACTTGTCTAGATATATAGTGGAACTTGTCTAGATATATAGTGGAACTTGTCTAGATATATAGTGGAACTTGTCTAGATATATAGTGGAACTTGTCTAGATATATAGTGGAACCTGTCTAGATATATAGTGGAACTTGTCTAGATATATAGTGGAACTTGTCTAGATATAGATATATAGTGGAACTTGTCTTGATATATAGTGGAACTTGTCTAGATATATAGTGGAACCTGTCTTGATATATAGTGGAACTTGTCTTGATATATAGTGGAACTTGTCTTGATATATAGTGGAACTTGTCTTGATATATAGTGGAACTTGTCTAGATATATATACTTGTGGAACCTGTCTTGATATATAGTGGAACTTGTCTTGATATATAGTGGAACTTGTCTAGATATATAGTGGAACCTGTCTTGATATATAGTGGAACTTGTCTTGATATATAGTGGAACTTGTCTAGATATATAGTGGAACCTGTCTTGATATATAGTGGAACTTGTCTAGATATATAGTGGAACTTGTCTAGATATATAGTGGAACTTGTCTAGATATATAGTAGAACCTGTCTTAATATACAGCAGAACCTGTCTTGATATACAGTAGAACCTGTCTTAATATACAGCAGAACCTATCTTGATATATAGTGGAATTTGTCTAGATATATAGTGGAACCTGTCTTGATATATAGTGGAACTTGTCTAGATATATAGTGGAACTTGTCTTGATATATAGTGGAACCTGTCTTGATATATAGTGGAACCTGTCTTGATATACAATAGAACCTGTCTTGATATATAGTAGAACCTGTCTTAATATACAGCAGAACCTGTCTTAATATACAGTAGAACCTGTCTTGACAGTGGAACCTGTCTTAATATACAGTAGAACCTGTCTTAATATATAGTAGAACCTGTCTAGATATATAGTGGAACTTGTCTAGATATACAGTAGAACCTATCTTGATATACAGTAGAACCTGTCTTAATATACAGTAGAACCTGTCTTAATATACAGCAGAATCTGTCTAGATATACAGTAGAACCTATCTTGATATACAGTAGAACCTATCTTAATATACAGCAGAACCTATCTTGATATACAGTAGAACCTGTCTTAATATACAGTAGAACCTGTCTTAATATACAGCAGAACCTATCTTGATATATAGTGGAACTTGTCTAGATATATAGTGGAACTTGTCTAGATATATAGTGGAACTTGTCTAGATATATAGTGGAACTTGTCTAGATATATAGTGGAACCTGTCTTGATATATAGTGGAACTTGTTTATATATATAGTGGAACCTGTCTTGATATATAGTGGAACCTGTCTTGATATATAGTGGAACTTGTTTATATATATAGTGGAACCTGTCTAGATATATAGTGGAACTTGTCTAGATATATAGTGGAACCTGTCTTGATATATAGTGGAACTTGTCTAGATATATAGTGGAACTTGTCTAGATATATAGTGGAACTTGTCTAGATATATAGTGGAACCTGTCTAGATATATAGTGGAACTTGTCTATATATATAGTGGAACTTGTCTAGATATATAGTGGAACTTGTCTATATATATAGTGGAACTTGTTTATATATATAGTGGAACTTGTCTAGATATATAGTGGAACTTGTTTATATATATAGTGGAACTTGTCTAGTTATATAGTATATAGATATATAGTGGAACTTGTCTAGATATATAGTGGAACTTGTCTAGATATATAGTGGAACTTGTCTAGATATATAGTGGAACTTGTCTAGATATATAGTGGAACCTGTCTTGATATATAGTGGAACTTGTTTAGATATAT
Source organism: Atrina japonica (assembly GCA_030159075.1). NCBI lineage: Eukaryota > Metazoa > Mollusca > Bivalvia > Pterioida > Pinnidae > Atrina > Atrina japonica. The sequence goes on from BROG01000885.1 coordinate 12,034, forward strand.
AGTGGAACCTGTCTTAATATAATGACAGTTCATTACTATGAAAAACCACGACATGTACATGTACTTGGTTAATCTCTTTAGAGAGACCACCTTGTGGACCATGATTTCATGGTGCTCATCTTTCAATTACATTAACAAGAATTCCCTGTATTAGAGAAAGAATAGTTACTGTACTCTGATATGGAAGGGGAGAATTTGACGATGGCACGTTTGAACAAGTGATACGCGTACCTAAATATTTGTCTTGAAAGTTCTATATGATTCAAGTTGATATTTTGTACCGTCCACTTGCAGTTGTCCAATGCCAGTAGTAGCCGTTCCTTCCACAAGCTTATGGCATAATGAGGTTCAAGTCACCGGTTCTTCTGACCTAAAACCAAAGTCACATGATGCTGCCAGCATGTGACATTGGAGACTCCCCACAGCATTGGCATCAGTCCATAGCACAGGTCAATATTTGTGACATTTCATTTAGAGCTGATGACATATCCATACAAGTGAAAAATTCTCAGCTAGACATATAAAACAACAAGAAAACAATCATGTAGCACAGGAAAAGAGACAAAAAGATGTACGATGGTAAGACAGAATTCCAGCTACTATCTTCTGAAGCCACATGTAGCAATGTCCAGAAACAGGTACATGTACAAGGTTATACCCAATGGGATAATACTACTTACTAGTGACCTACATTGTACATCTAAAAACTACATAGACAGTCGTTTTGACTGACATCTTGTCATTTGCTGCCTATAAATAGATAAATGTAATTAAAGGTATAATTATTTTCATACATGTACATAAATGTACATTTCCATGTATCAAAATATTTTCATCTATCTTATGTCATTACACATATATACATGGATACATATACAGAGACTTTCCTATGCCATTTTGGGATCCGGATACAGGACCCATTCCCAATGCTAAAATGGCTTATATTTTCCAAATATATATGCAAAAATTCCAAATTTGAGGTTTCAAAACAAAGAATGAAGAATATTCAAACAAATATCCCAAATTAAATTTTTCTGTTCTAGTTAAAACATTGTATATTTTCCCCAACAGTGAACACTGAAGTCCTCTGTCACAGTAGATATAAACTTAAATGATTTTTATGGTACAAGTCCATGACAAGGGTCTAAATTTAGGAAAGTCATCTTTTGTCATTGACTTTTAGGTTAAAATTTAAGTTAGAGTTGTTTAATGACTGTCTCACACAGCCAAAAATTTCCAGTCCCCAGCACCATAAAACTTGAGAATTTACTTAACTCATCAACTCCCCCCCCCCCCCAAAATGGACTCTTCTGTAAATCAATGACTTAGACAAGTCCAAATGTGTCTTCAGGGGTAAATGGGATAAGTCTGAGAATATTATCTACTTGGTCTGCTCAGCCGATCAAATTTCAGGATTAGCCAAAGCTGAGAAAAATCTATAGAATTAGGATATTCTTAAAAATTATATGATATCTGACCCTGTTTTCCCAAACATATACATGCAAGTCAGTTTTCCTAACATTGCTGAAAATGTATTGTTATAATGTGTTGTCTTGATAATGACAAGAAAAAAACAGATAATGTCAGGGGCATCTCATTTGATATTGAAAATTCTGAGAACAACATCAGTGTAGCTAACCCCTGAAAAACAATGGAATATTTGGTAAATCAATGACTTAGACCAGTGTGTCTGTAGGTGGTAAATGGATAAAAAGAAACACAGGGTGAACCTGGTTTATACCCCTCAAGGGTTTTAGATCGGGGTGTTAAAAAAACAATCAGTACCAATTCCCTCATCACATACATGTACAAGTAAAAAATGAACTTACATACAAGTAATGATATACATGTAAATCTATCTCAGAACACAGTCACATCCTATGCTATTTATCTCATACCTAGATTTCCTACAGTTCAACGTTGTAAAGAATCCACATACACATTTAAATTCCATCACTTATTTTTGACTTAAAATCCATCTCTAGCACATGTACATGTTAGCTACACTGTTCAGAAACGCACAAAAATGTATGTACATGTACAGGCCAATGTTGGAATACACATATCCAGTTTTAAAAGAAATGAAGATGTTAACTACACTCCGAAATGTTAGAAAATGACGCTCTCAAAATAACTTGTCATTTATAGCAATAATTTGCACAGAGGTTTGTCACTGACATTTCCTTCTTTGTTACAACAAATCTGGTTGATTTACATATATGTACATGATACTTAAACAGATAGTAAAAGAGGACACATTGAATACTGTACAAAATATATGTGTTTACTGAACATTTCTGTACATTACAAAATGTACATGTATAGAAATTTACGAAATGACATTTAGTGGCACACGCCGATTTTCAGACAAGATCTATCATAAAAAGAGAGACTATAACCTCTATAGCCATACTTTATGATTTATAACACACACATACTAACACACATTCAGTCTTACACATACATAACACATACACACACACACACACACACACACACACACACACACATACTAACACACATTCAGTCTTACATTATAAATGTAATATATGACTTACTCATCAGTTTTAGTTCAAGTAAAACTTTAAGTGCTACATGTATTAGTGCTTAGTTAATACAGTGGAACCTCTCTTGAGAGACCACTGTCATAGAAGACCACCTGTCTATTGAGACCACTTTCTGAAAACCACTTGGTTCAATAATCCTTTAAATAAAACCTGTTTTGAGAGACCACCTGTCTTTTAAGACCACATCATTTGGCAGTGGGGGGGGGGATGTCTTTCAAGACAGGTTCCACTGTATATAGTAAATGATAGTACAAATGTACACTTACATGTATATACATGTATATAACATAAAGGTACACCAATAAGAAATTTGTCTCAGGTAAAAATCACTGAAAATATCTGCACATATATTCATGTACATGTACATGTGGCAGTGCTAGTACATGTAAGTGCTCCAACTAACTTCAAATAAGCGGGTTTCCCCTTTACCGTATCCCAAAGAGCACTAGACTCTTAAAAAACTGGGTTCCCAGGGTCCAATCAGAGTATTTGTCTTAATACATAGGCCCTATATCGATACATATACATTGTACATATATACACGTATACTGTTAATACATAAAATATCTCTATGTCGCAAGAGCACATTCATTTAAATACATATCTGATAGAATCTTTATAAAGCAAACCAGACATCCATAACAGATTTTAGTTTCAGGCAATTTTCTTATCAGCTCTCTCAAAACATACCATGTGGCAATCACAGGAATATTGTCAACTTGACCGTCACTGAATGAATCTGTATCCTTCCATACCACATGTTAACAATATCATGTTCAGTAAACTTGATACCTTTTTATTTGCATCAATTCTGTGCATTTACTCACCTGCAATAAACACTAATTTGCATAAATATGCGATTATAATCCCATGTGAAGCACTGGGTGTAACAACACACGTCTACAGTGGCTATACAACTCCAGATTAGGTCGTTTCACGTGTTGGTGTGGTTGTATCTTATCAGCATGACCTATGACAGAATCAAACAGTTGTGATAAACTCTTTAGTACTACTGTACAAACAAGGTATGTCTTTCATTCCACAGGATCGTGTGACTGATACAATTATGGACACATACACATATGTACAGATATGAATTGTATACATTTGTGAATAAATATTTCAATTCTAAATCAATACACAGATGTGATTATAGACAATCTGAAATCAATAAATGAAAGTGTTAAACAATGGTTTACAGATGTAAGATGTATATATTTAACTGATACACAGGTAAAATATAGGTAGTAGAGATCACTTTCATTTACCTGAGTGTTCATGCTTCATTAGTATCAGTTTATAAGAGCAGATAAGACTCTTACATGTAGGTGTTTCTATGAGCGTACCTGGTGAAAACATCCAAGTGATCTGTTTCACTGCATATGAAAGACATTTCATTACAGGTGTACTATTGAAAAGAAGTTATAATGTACATATGTAAGGGATAACAAAGATCTAATCACCTTATCCTAAAAAAAAAACCTTGGATCACTAAAATCACACAGTATGAATCAGATACATGTGTAAAACTGGGAAACTGATACAGTGAAACCAGTCTTGAGAGACCACTGTCATGAAAAAACACCTGTATATAAAAGACAACATTCATACATGTTTGTAAAATCGCTTGGTTAAACATTTCTTTCATTATGACCTTTCCTGAGAGACCACCTGTCTTGAGAGACCACATTTTCATGGCAGATAAGGTGGTCTCAAAAGACAGGTTTCACTGTTGTAAAATTGTACATGTACATACGTATGTATATGGCCCCAACCACTCTAAATGCCTAAATGCAGATCACATAAAGTGAGGATTTCAAATAAAAAAAAATTATTCATTTACAAAACATACATGTATTGATGTAAATAAATCCATGATTAATTATGGAATATTGGCATGTCCTTGGGTTGAACCCTTGGTTTATCAATTTCACATTTTTGCACAATATTCCTCCTATTTATCATAATAAGTATACGTTACAGAGTAAAGAAGAAGCTTCGGACCAGGGCGTCTAAGTAGAAGCTGAAATCATTCAATTGTTAAAGCACATCCTTTTGTAATTTGAAGTGACTCCTAATGGCATGTTCAGTAGATTTTGTTTCTGATTATACATGTACCACTGGTAGAGTTGTTTTCTTCTAAATATATATGTACATGTATACCACATGTTGACATTCATTTTGTTTTGTCCCTTTAAGGAGTCCCATATATGGGAACCAGCACTTTTCCGTTACAATGCAACTAATCATGAACCCCCATGACGGCATTCCCAGGGAAAATATTCTGACCAAAGGTTTACGGAAATTCCTCGTTGTTTTTGACAATTACATGTAAGAAGTCATATATTATGCACAGTTTTGATTTGATTTGATTTTTTGTTTTACGCCATACTCAACAATCTTTCAGTCATATGATGGCGTCCAGTTTTTATTGGTGGAGGAGATTTTTAACCCCGGTTACCCGGGTAAAGACCACAGACCTTCCGCAAGAAAACTGGCAAACTTTCCCACTTAATTCGAAATGACCCTAGCGGGATTCGAACCAGAGGTGAGAGGCCTTGTGATTTAAATCGCAATGCTCTAACCACTCGGCCACGGAGGCCCCGATTATGCACAGAGTTAACAGATAATGAGTGATGGTGTGCATTATCATGTCACATGTAGGTGTGACATGTAAAAGACAAGAGGCCCAAGGAGCTTAAGGTGCTCACCTGGCAAATTTGGGCAATTATGCATCTAGGCAACTGATATTTTTTGTTTCCTAAAAATGTACGTGCCTGTAACCTTGACACTTGACCTTGAAACTATCACAATGATCCTTAGATATTTTCTTAGAACGTTCTCATTTATCTTTATAGTAATACTTGTTTTAGTTATAACCATTTGTATAAAACCATACCCTACATTGTACAGATGTCAGTCACTTGAAGCACTTGCTTAAGGATCATTTATTAACAGCAATTTCAATTTTTTTCATAAACTTTCATAAACTTAGCAATAATGTATACCAAATTTAAAAGAAAACTGATCATTGCTTCATGAGAAGAAAATTCTTAAAGGTGAAACTAGTTTTGACATTTTTGGCCCCTTTTGGTACCCCTATGGCTACTCAAGCCCATTTTGTTTGCAATCTTGAATCGCCCTTTCTAAGAGCAGGCTTCCTGCCGATTTTGGTTGGAATTTGCAGTTATTCTTGGGAAGAAGTCATTGAAATGGAAAAGTTAAAAGTTTTTGTTTGTTGTTTTATACCCCGTCAAGAAATTTTCACTTATTTTGAGATGTCACCAGCTTGAGGTGAGGTGCCACAAATTTTGACCTGTGCTATGGACTGACGCCAATACAGTGAGGGTTCCTTTACGTGCCACACCTTCCGCGACAAGGGACCTCGGTTTTAAGTCTCATCCAAAAGACCCGCAACTTTCACTTCATATGCCGAATGTTTGGCAAAGGAACAGTCACTACCATTTTTAAAAAGTCTTTGGTATGAGATGGTCTGGGAATCGAACACAAGACCTTTTGCTTGTGAGTCGAACGATCTATCACTAGATCACCGCAAGCGTTAACAGACAGACGAAGGCTAAGACACTGTATAATATACGTGTATGATAGGCTTTGGGTCATAGCACTAGCTTACTTCGCGCTACAGGCCAGGTGAGCTAAAAACTAAAACAATCTACAGTTTGCTACTTGTTTTTGCAACTGATTATCAAGACAAATACAACTAGGCCTACTATGTAAATTGTGTCTTTCAGGTTTTCAGATTTAGACTAATTAGTTTTGCAGCTGTAATTGATCATGCTTCCATGACCAGCATCCCATAGTGGTTCCATGGTAACAACTGAAAACTTAAATCATTGTTCTTCATCTAGGAAAAAAAAACAAAAAAACACTACAGGCATCAGACAGTCTTCCCTCTCACATGGTGATGCCTATGTGTGTACAGAGCAGAGAATGACAAGGTCATCTGAGGTGACAGTTCACTTATTAAATCAAATCAAACCAGACAACTCTCCAATACTAAAACATCATTATGTAAAACTGCTGCAATAAAACTTGTCTGTAGTGATTCTCCGTAAATAAAACATCAGCAATAAACTTGGCTGATAGTTTATAAATAAAATTCTTAATGTAGCTCGTTAACCTTTGTAACGTCTTTTCCAACTCTCCTAAAAAAGATAAGCTCTTTTATACACGCACATTGGGCCTATTCATTATGTAACAATGGAAAATTCGAAAATAAATCCTATCTTGATAAAAACATAAACAGGCAAAACAGGTAACTTCATTACATATATACTTACCTTTATATCTGCAGGTTTTCTATAGTTTCAAGTTTGCTGTTGGCTATTGAATGTCCCATTAGCCTTTACACCTCTGAGGGTCACAAATTATTATGTATTTGTGTATAAACATACATTGTAATATACATTTACCTCTATATCCTTTTTACTCTACATATAAACTGAATGTCTACATGTCCAGTAAACACTATTTTCACATTAAAACACCATACTGGAATACCTTAACACAAAGTAACTTGTACATGTACATGTACAATGAAGATGTAAAATATCTACACAGAATAATTTACAAAACAATGTCAACATACAGACCTGTATCTTACTCCAGCATGTAAGTTTATGTGTACTTGTTAGTATCTACCTCACCTTTTTTGTCAATTGTTGTTGTTTTTTTTTCACCTTTATGTTGAGTAAATTGCCGCAATTAGTTATTTATTGGAAAGTTTGTATTGTAGAGTCTTGTCTATATTTCCGGGTAATACATAAACACAATTACACTTGTCTAAACCACGGCACGTGTACTCTGGTATGAAAATAACACAAGAAACAATGAAAACACACGATAACATGTAGTAAGAAAACAATACCAATGTAATTGTGCTAACAATGTTCTCCATTATTCTAGTACATGTAGCTTCATTGTCAATACTTGAGAGAGAGAGAGAGAGAGAGAGAGAGAGAGAGAGAGAGAGAGAGAGAGAGAGAGAGGGAGAGAGGAGGGAAAGAGAGAGAGGGGAGAGAGAGAGAGAGGGAGAGAGAGAGAGCAAGCAAGTCATAGTGTATGTGAACTATGAAAGGGTATATGCATGTGTGTATATATATATATATATATATATATATATATATATATATATATATATATAAATATATATATATTATATGGAAGAGAGAGAATATGTGGTAAAAAGAGTGAGATAGAGGACAAGAGTGTGTGAAAGAGAGGTTTTATGGTGATATTGAACTTTGACCTCACAACTTATAGTGATCCTCCTCAAGACATAGGAATTTATTTATTGCAATACAAATCAAAAGCCCTATAAGTTAAACACCTCACAATTAAGACCACAAATAGTGAACTTTTTGACAAATTTCCTTAATAAATATAATGTACATGTACTAAAGAGACCACATCACTAATCAGATCACTTTGAAACAGTCAGAAGCCGGCCTGGCTCAGTTGGTAGCATGCTCGACTCTTGATTGTGAGGTTGTGAGTTCGAGTCCAGCTGGCGGCAGGTTGGTATCCTGTCGAATGAGACAGTAAAACTCGAGGTCCCGTGTCGCAGTAGGTGTTGGCACGTTAAAGAACCCTCACTGCTCAATGGCCGTAAGTGCCGAGCATTGACCAAAATTTGAAGCCCTTCACCGGCATTTGATGACGTTTCCATATGAGTGAAAAATTCTTGAGTGGGACGTTAAACAACAATAAACAAACAAACAAACTGAAACAGTCAGATAAGTGCCTGGTCTTAATAGCAAGCTTCCACTGTATATAAAATATGTTAAAGTATCCTAGCTTAAGTCATTCACCCCTAAAGACACATTTGGGCTGATCTTAATCATTGATTTACAGAAGAGTCCATTGTTTTTTCGGGGTTTGATAAGTTAACTGTGGCTAAATTTCTGTCAACTGACCTAAACATGTTCAAGATCTCTTTTTTACATTATCCCATCTGTACTGATAACAATTTAACCCATCAACCTCTGAAAATCAAAGTACTGAACGTTCTGATACGAGTTGATGGCAATCGTAAGTTTTCATGAGGTATAATACACTCAGTATACTGAATACCTTTTAATTCGGTAAAATTAGGTTTTACAAAAAAAAAGTAACTAAAAATCGGGTCAGACATTTGGCCTAACATGAGTACCGATGGCTTATTTATTATGCAAGAAACTACATAGATCAGCAATGTGATTATAAAATTTTGTGCTTATAAACATAGTTTCATCGATATCATATTTCTATGCGACAAGACAGTATCATACCCTTACGCTATACTTCCTATCAGTAGCCTTAAATCTCTATGGCAATATGTGTACATGTAAAACGTTTTCCCAACTTCAAAGACTGCCAGACTGCCACGAGTTTCTCATCAGTTAAGATCATGTGAATGAGGAATGACACAACTTCTTTGTCCAACTTCACAGACAGATCTTGGCAATACACAGTAAGGGAAACTTGATCAAAACTCATTTGCATATTAATCGTGTGCAAGAATTGTTAACAGTCCAGTCTATCGCTTTTAATGTCAATTCTATCGCAAGAGTATAATGGTAAAAAATAATTGAAAAGTAACATTCTAAAGCAAATTTATAATATCTTAAAATTCATAAAGGACACCAAACTGACCTTTAATAGCATATATTTCAACAAGTTTTTAAGACCTATATTTTTCAGTGATTTGTTACTATATTTTCGTCATTTTAAAAAGCAAAAGTGTGATTTGGAAATTTCAATCTTGATACATATACATGAGTAATTTTGTGTCAATATAATGTGGTTATTAACCCCATACTGCAAAATGTGCTTTGACTTGTTCCCAATAAACAACTTAGCATACCATAACTGCGTTGATGTTCCATCAACTCGTAAAAATGAACTCTGTAAATCAATGACTTAGATCAGTTCAAATTTGTCTTCAGAGTGAATGAATTTAAACTGCTAGTATCATATGTACCAGTATGTGTGCAAAATTGAAATATTCCACAATAGGGGTTAGTATGTCTTCACTTTCTGTGACAGGGTCCTGTACTCTTTTGATTGGGAATTTTGGGGCGGAGTAATCTTTTGATCATCATAGGGTGGATTCTACTCACTTTTCGTTTAACCCTCTCAACACTACAAACCATTATAGACTGGTCTAAGACAACTGAAAAAGAGCATACCATTTAGATAATGAGGGGTGAAAGGGTTAAGACGGACTTCACAGGAAATACATTTATTACCAACTGGATAACAACTAGGAACGATAACTCTTGTCAGTGAAATTTAAATTCGTCCGGGTCAAGAAAGGCTTCTTAATTACGACTCTGCGCCACCAGGTTATATATGGAGTCTTCTACATCGCACTGTAGACATCAAGATGGACATACTTTGTTTTTCCTGGAGAACATAAAGCAATGTTCTGTCACATATATCAGACCACTGGCAGCCCAATTGTTCTGATCAACATTATTGCACCGTTTAGCACTACAATCAGTCTCGCAGTTTCAATAAACAGGAACAATTACAAGCAATTTCAGACGTCCATTCTAATATTTCCTGACACATATTTTCATCTGTTGTTAATTTCTGCCACACTTATCAGTCGTTAAATATATAGATAAATCTGTCCACAGCAGTGAAACACGACAGATAGTGCTATAGTCTCCATCTTTATAATGCAGACAGATAGAGCTATATTCTCCATATCGATAATACAAAGCATTTTATTGCTTAACTACAATAGCTGTTCATATTTTTTATTACAGTAATTGTTTGTCATTCTCTGCAGCAAAAAAAAAAAAAAAAAAAAAAAAATAGGTACCTCATATAACGTAATGTAAAATGACAATAAACTATGTGAATATGCCACATCAAAGATACATTTACATGTAGGTAACAGACTATCTGGTATACCTCAGAACATGCATGGAAATCTTGATCTAGTAACTAAATGTTCTTGATGTTCAATGCTGTGGTTGCTGCTATCATAACATTATCTCTAGTCATCTACTGTAACAGTATCTGTTTTTGCTGTTATGATCTACTGTAACATTGTGTTTTTGCTGTTATGATCTACTGTAACATTGTGTTTTTGCTGCTGTGATTTATTGTAACATTAGCTGTTTTTATGTGTTGATCAATTGTAACAGATACTTTTTTTGCTGCTATGATCTATTGTAACATAAGCTGTTATGATCTACTGTAACATATATTATATTTGCTGCTTTAATCTATTGTTACACACACTGTTTTTGCAGTTATGATCTACATATATTTTAACATTAGCTGTTTTTGCTGTAATGATCAATTGTAACATTAGCTGTTTTGCTGTTATGATCTATTGTAACATTAGCTGTTTTGCTGTTATGATCTATTCTAACATTAACTGTTTTGCTGTTATGATCTATTGTAACATTACATTGTACTGTTTTTGTGGTTATGATCTACTGTAACATTAGCTGTTTTTCCTGTTATGATCTACTGTAACATTAGCTGTTTTTGCTGTGATGATCTATTGTAACATTAGCTGATTTGCTGTCATGATCTATTGTATTAACTGTTTTGCAGTTAACCTCTGTTGTAACAATTAATAGCTGTTATTGTTATCTCCACTGTAATATAAGCTGTTTATACTGTATATAATTCTCTATTGAAACATGATCTTTTTTGGCTGATATCCTTTATTGTAAACTACCTGTTTTTGCTGTTACAATCAATTGTAACATTAGCTTTCTTCTGCTATTATCATCTAGAGTTTAACCTTTGTGACTGAGTGTATTGAGTATTGTGTTTGTTTTCGTTTTTATCACCTACAGCATACCCTACATATGTGTGACTAATTGCTTTACAGTGCAAATTTTGTAGCTTTATGAGCAGTAGAAGTACATGAAGGTAAACTTAACTTATAAATAGACCTTGTCCAAAACAGGGTCATTTTTGCAAAAACTACAATAAAAATTCTGCATCTCAATTTTCTGAATTCTGAAAAGTGTTTTACGCCACACTCAACAATTTTTCAGTTATATGGTGGCAGTAAGTTTTTAACGGTGGAGTAGAAAACCTGTTTACAATGTATTCTGGAAGTGACCAACAGTCTGCCACAAGTAAACTGGCAAACTTTCTCACAAAAATCAGCTTAGGTTCCAGTGGGGCTTAAACCTGAGCTGACCAGAAGTGAGAGACTTCATGATTTAAAGTTTTATACACTAACCACTGAGGCATTTGAAGCATGGGATGAGCTTGGAAATCAATAGACATGATCAGCAGAAGAAATAGGTAAACCCGACCTTAACCAATCTTTCTTAACTGAACATGGACATCGCCCTCAAAATGCCAAGAATTTCCCAATTCCAGTGCCATGGGCCATTTTCCCCAAAAAGGTCAGAAAAAGTCCTGCAGTATAAACCAGAGTTTTTTTTAACTTCACAGGTCTTACCAGAAAAACCGGTAATTTTACAAAAGTCCAGTGAAATCTATCTGATAACTGGTCCAAATGAGCAATAATTTTACATTTCATTTCAAATGTGTATATATATAGACCAGTAAAAAATTTTCTTTGACCAGTGAAATACCTTTATTCACTGGTCCTGTTGACCAATAATTTTTTTTTTATTTCAAAATGTCTGATAAACTCTCCTCAACTCACATGAGGTGAGCTAAAACCTCATTTTATGTCATGAGGATTGGCACAGGTCAAAATTTGTGTCATGTCCTCGACAAGTATAGACTAGCTGATGACACCATCATAATACATGTACAGTGAAACCTGTATATAAGGGCCACCCAAGGGACCAGAAAATATTGACCTTTATATGCAGGTGACGCTTATACACAGGTTCAATTTAGTTGAAGTATGCAGTCAAGGGACTTGAAAAAAATGGCCTTTTTAGACAGGTAATCCTTATATAGAGGTGGCCACTATAGCAGGTTTAACTGTATGTGTGAAAATTTCTTGAAATGATGTAAAACAAACCTGGATCAAGTAAACTTAAATTCTAAAACATGATATTGTGACACATCCTTCAAAAGCTTTGTAAATTTTGCAATTTTTATTAACAAAAAAACTTATACAAAAATCTTACGCAAAAATTTAGATTATACATATATCTTTCAATGAATAAAATATGATAACTAAAAACTCTAACTACTATTTTCGAAATAATGTCATCAGTTTATTGCACATGTTATTTAAAGACACATTCAAAAGGGTATTTAAATAACAGAAATGGGTACATCGTGTGACTTTTTCTTTACAAACGTCACTACTCAGAAAAACCTAACTACGGTACTCCTTACTATAACACAAAACTGTGTGTCAACAAATGGCCTTTTTTGCATTCATTAAGTTTATGCTTCTCGACCGGGTTGCACAATATGTTGTTTAACAATGT
>BROG01000885.1:30000-215000 GCA_030159075.1 Atrina japonica
AATAGATCTATACTCTAATTAGTAGGACCATGCAGGGATCAAGTTACTTATTTGCATTAGGCCTACAGCAGTCTGTGGCAGGTTCGGTACTAATACTGTTCATATCTACACAGTAGATCTTTATGTAAAAAAAATCATTTATTTTTATGAAAAGGTAGATCTGATGTAAAAAAAATATATATAAAGCACACATTTTAATCTTGAAGACTGCACATTGGTCATACAAATTAAACGGTAAGATACAGTAAGGTTCGGTGTTCATAACCATCCGATTTCGGGCAGCACGATTTACCCAAAAAGACCCAAAAAAAAAAAAAAGACCCAAAAAACATCCAAAATGACCCAAAAAACATCCTAAATGACCAAAAAAACACACAAAAACATTTAAAACGTAACAATTTTAGCAATCTTGTTATAATATGATGAATATTTTTTATGACTGTAGATGTTTTTGACTTTGATAATTCTGTTTTATCCAATTTCACGATGTATTTCTGAAACCATGATATAGTCAGCATGATATTTTAAAATATGCCAGAATGTTACTTATATGGGACGGTAAAGACGTTTAATACATATGAAATCATCATTTTCCACATTACGTAGAATTTTTATAATATAAATTTGACATAAAATATGAAAAATATTTCAGGAATCGTGAAAGCAAATAATTGAAGAAGACCGATTTGGCTCTTCATTTTACTAAATGACAGTGTCCGTAAGTTCCATGAGAAGTGATAAATGTTGATTTGTTTTTTAATTTCTAGCTGTCTATGAAATATTTATACAGAAGAAAATGCATTTAAAATGATTATTGATGCAAACTTATTTCGATTTAATTGTTTTTGGGGTCTTTTGGGGTAGTTTTTGTTTTTTGGGTAAATCGTGCCGCCGTCCGATTTCACCCTGTCGCCACCGCCCATATCCAACAACCTGATGCTGGGACAGTCTCATGCCGTCGTGGTCGGACATAAAAACATTTATGCAAATTATGGAATTGTTTTGTTACATGAATTTATCATACTTGCCACCTGACCCAATGTAGTCCTTATTACCTTTACTTTAAAATGAACATCACTACTTTCAATAGTATAAACTTCAATTCTACCCCAACTGGCAAAGTAGAGTACGAGTGTCTACCCGGTCCTTATCATTGGGGTATCCACGTCTTATTTTGGGTTAACTATAGCTGCGTATTGTAGAAGGATTATAGAAATACATAGATACCTCGTTTCGTGTAAAACAGATAAATTATAGTGTGTATGTCACTTTTTACAACTTACCTACTGGTCTGGAACTTTGTAACTTTACTTCCCCAACTACAGGAAGTGAGTTACTTCCTATTGACAAATTCTGTCGACAGGTGGCGGAGTTTTTTCAGCGACAGGTACCTGTTTTAGTGAAATGAAAAATAACACATCCACGATGTACAGCCAAATCCATTGCCCTTTCTTTTTATCTATACACGCATAAGTTTTCAGAACTTTAGAGCTCGTTTATATAAAACTGTTTCAATCATCCAAACTCTTGAATTTATTTATTTATTCCCTGATTTTAAGTTAATTTTAGTGGTAAAATCGGGGTTAGGGTAACTTAAATTTCGGTCTAGGTTCTGTATTACATAAGGAGAATCTTCCGACGAAACTAGGATCCATTAACGGGTATTACAAATTCTCAACTTTTCCTCTTATACACACACACACATTATATTATATACAGACATACTTGTGCCCCCCGTTTCAAAAGTGAGGGCACGTGTCCCTGCTGCCCCCTTGTCCTACGTCCTTGATTATATATTAATCCCGCTTGTCAGGGCCATATAGAGCTAAAGTTTGGAAATGCTATACTGCATACTGGTAATGAACATAAACATTTGGGTCTAACCTTTATGTCAAATGGTAAATGGTCAAGTCACATCAATAATATATGTAACTCGGCTTATAAACAAACCAATGTACTTAGGAAATTAAAATACACTTTAAGCAGGAAAACATTGGATAAAATTTACAATACTTTTATATTGCCTCTTCTTCACTTGAATATGGATGTGAAGTATTGTACTGGATATCGATAAATTGGAAAGGGTGCAGCTTGATATGGGCAGAATTGTTACCGGTTTGCTTCTTTTTGCAAGTAGAGAATCAATATATTTTGAAACTGGTTGGGAGCCTCTTAAAGACAGGAGAGAGAAACGTAAATTGTGTCTTTTTTTTAAATTCAAAACAATATGGTTCCACGGTTTTTGTCTGACATTTTAATCCCCTGAGCTAGAAATAACAATAGAAATTTACTTAACAATGACGATTTTACACTAGCAAGATACAGATTAGAGAGTACTGGAATGTCCCTCTTTCCATCATCAATCGAATTATGGAATGCTCTCGACCAACCCGACCTTCAATGGTTTTAAATGCTCGTTAAAAAGTCAAAAAGATGGTTTTTTTTAGTACCTGACTATTTCCCTGTCGGTGAAAGGCGTTTAAATATTCTTTTAAACAGAATTCGTAATTTCAGTAGTAGTCTAATTTATTTAGAGTAAATACTGTCGATACACCAAATTGCTTTTGTGGAAACCATTTTGAAGATGCGTTTCATTATTTTTTTTTTCAATGCTGAAAATTTAGAATTCAACGGGAATATCTCTTTAACAAACTACGATGTTATGAACCTTAAAGCATCGCTAAATTATTATTTGGAGACAACATTCTAAACGGAAAAGATAATGAAAAAATTATGCTTTCAGTTCAAGATTATATTAAAACTTCAATAGATTCGACTAAATTCAATCAACGTTGGAGTCATCATCATCATCATCATCATCATCATCATCTGTATTATAAATATCACTAAATTCTTTTTATCTCTCTCTCTCTCTCTCTCTCTCTCAGTCTTGTACTTCTGCCATTTTGTTGCCTTTTTGAATGATAATGTCTGTGTATTAAATGTCGTCATCTTTTGACAATCATTGTATGTAGATTTTGTTAGGTAGAGGGCTTTGAATAATGTTGTTAAAACCTGTTGCCCAATCCCTTTTCAATTTATTGAAATAAAATAAGTTTAAACTAAACTCAACTTTTATGAAACAATCCACATTTTATGACTTGCTGAACATTGTGGAATTTATTCCTTCTTTTTTAATATTTTAAAAAATCCTATCTGTATTTTTTAATATTAAAAGATGAATAAATTCCACTCTCAATTTTCTAATTTTAAAAAATTTATTTCGTAATATTAGCCAGGCTTTATAAATCACTGGTAATATTTATTAAAAAAATACAGATTCTTTATTGTTAAAAATATAGGTCCTACTTTTTAAATTTGTTTTATACATTTTTAATTTGAGTAAATGACTTTTAATATTAAAAATTAGGTAATAAATTACACAACTTCTTGCCATAAATTTAGCCTTGCAGTGTTTATGCAAAAATTCAGAATGTATATTACATAATTTGCATGTATTCCTAAATGTAACCCATACCAGGGATATATATATATATATATATATATATATATATATATATATATATATATATATATATATATATATATATATATATATATATATATATATATGAATATACATACATACATAAAGAGAGACAGAGAGAGAGAGTATATTGTTAAATTTCTCTGTCTTTTCCCACCTTTATTCCTTCTCATTTTCTTTCTCTCTTCTCTCTTTCATTCTAGAAAATATGTATAAAGTGTCATTTGTTTTACTTGTATTTGAAACTTTAGCCCTGTTCATGTGGCCAACATTTACTCCAGGAGTAAATTTGTATGATATTTAAATTTATTTACCTATGTAAAAGCAAATTTGCTATGCGTTCACCTGAAAAAATAGCATGTGTGTAAATTTGTTATTTGCACTTGGTTTTACTAAACAGAAGCATCACAGTGGCGGATTCAATGGGAGCGTAAAGGATGTACGCCCCCACCCTTTGGACTCCAAAGTATAAATGTATACATAATAAAAGCCAGCTCTATACGAACTGCACAATATTTTTAGCATGTGGGGTTAGCACCCAGAAGTTGACAAAAATTGTTTACATAAAAATTTTAAATGGAAAATTTATAAAAATAAATTACCAAAATTTTCGAGCTTCACTACGCTCCACGAAAACAATTATCTACTCTTCCTTCCCCTGCTCTAACTTGAAATCATGTACCCACCCTAGCTTTCTCTGAATATTTTGGATTTTATGACTTTTGACTACGCTTTGTTTTCTAAAGTGTTTGCCCTACATATCGGTTAAATTTTCGTTTGCGTTTTCTCAACATGTATGAATATGAAAATTCATTTGTAAACATAATTTGCATTGGATCAAATATATTACGGTTTACCCTTGTATCATTATCAGGTTAAGATCGCAAAATTTAATCATAGATGATATCCAATTCTTTACACAGAACAAACGCACCATCTTCACGAGTTTAGCGTCTTGTAACCCTCCCCTAAAGAGTCGAAGTACTGAAAGTACTGATACGAGTTGATGGCAACCGTAAGTTTTAATGAGGTACAATACACTCAGTATACTGAATACTTTTTAATTCGGTAAAATTAGGTTTTACAAAAAAAGTAACTAAAACTCGGGTCTGACATTTAGCCTTGCGTTAGTACTGATGGCTTATTTATTATGCAACAAACTACATTGATCAGCGATATGATAATAAAATCTTGTGCTTATAAACATCGTTTCATCGATATGAAATTTCTACGCGACAAGACAGTATCATACCCTTACGCTATACTTCCTATCATACATGTACATGTAAAGCAGTTTCCCAACTTCAAAGACTGCCGCGAGTTTCTCATCATTTAAGATCATGTGAATGAGGAGTAACGCAATTTCTATCTCCAACTTCACAGACAGATCTTGTCCATACACAGTAAGGGAAACTTGATCAAAACTCATTTGCATATTAATCGTGCGCAAGAATTGTTAACAGTCAAGTCTCGCTTTTAATGTCAATTCTATCACAAGAAAATAATTGAAAAGTAACATTCTAAAGCAAATTTATAATATCTTAAAATCCATAAAGGACGCAGAACTGACCTTCAATAGCATATATTTCAACAAGTCTTGTAGACCTAATTTTTTCCGCGAATTGTTGCTATATTTTCGTTATTTCAAAAAGCAAAAATATACGAATAAAAGTGTGATTTGGAAATTTCAATCTTGAAGTTGAGTTTATGTTGCTGAAATGCACATACGTGTGTAAATTTGCGTCAATATAATGTGTTATTATCCCCATACTGCAAAATTCCCAATAAACAACTTAGCATAACATAACTGCGTTGATGTTCCATCAACTCGTAAAAACCAAAAACTTTACTCCCATTTTTTGAAAATTTCTGGATCCACCCCTGCATCATAAATAGATAGACGCGTCTTTGATTTTTTTTATCTTATGAGCACGCTGTCAGGATTAATAATTGGTTGACAATGGATCGAATGAATACAGAAACCTTTCCATTTTTGTTTCAATAGTTTGTAACTGGCGCAAAAAAGTGATTGAGTACAGAAAGTAGACTAAACGAAAATGATATCCAATTTTCCTTGTCAAAAAATTATATTTCGTAATCATGATATGACCTGTCGCATATAGTATTGTAAAGACCCGACATGGCGTTCATTTGTAACAGAGACAAAATACTGCCCTCTGCTTGGATTCGATTTTACGAGTCTGGTGTCATCGAGCTCCCATAGTTCAAGCTGTAGGAACACCATAGCCACTATCCCCCTCCATTGACGAAGAGGTACCTATCACCTGTGGGGCAATTTAAGGATAATCACTTTCAACCAGCCTAGTCCCAACGTGGGTCCATTTTTTTAAATCACGCTTAGGATTAATCGTTGACAATGAATGAATACAGAAACCTTTCCATTTTTGTTTCAATATAGCGCAAAAAAAAGGATATTGTCATCCTCCTCTGGAAGTAGACTAAACGAAGTAAAGTATACCCGACAATGTCAATAAATTTTCGTAAATATGCGTCGCATATAGCCATATGCATCCTCTCTTTAGCAAAGCGACATCAATAAATTTGCAGATTCAGTACATTTGCATTAGCTTTTTTTTGCACTACCTCAGTAGTCAGTGCAAATTTGCTCCACATGTAAAATTACTTAGTGCGTAAAAGCGTTCATGTGCCATATTTGCATATGTGAGTAAATTTACTTACGTATGTATTTTTACATATGCGTGCAAATCTTGCCACATGGACGGGGCTTTATAATAGATAAATGCTGTAAATTAATGTAGATTATATGACGAAGGATATCAATGAATTTATTGAATGATTTCTGTAAATATACAAATGAAAAAAAAAAGAAGCCAAATAGATTAAGTAAAATTTACTAACAAAACTTTGCGGTAAATCACAGCCCAAGTGATACGCGATATCAGGGTTATGTTCCTAATATATATCATGTACAGCACCAAATAAAATGCTCTAAAACAAAAAACAAACAAACAAACAAACAAAAAAAAAAAAACAAAAACAAAAATATTGTTCAGTTTCTTTACAATTTCTCCAAGAATGATCAATGCTAGACTCTATAGGCGTATATAACTTATCATGAAATGTTTATCAAATATACACCGTAGTCGCGCTAATATTGACTGTGCATACCGGGTTATTATAAATGTCACAGACAGAAAATTAAATCACTCATGATATGGTCGTCAGTAGTAAACCTGTATCAACATTACCGTTTATCATGGATAATATGCCACACACGCATACACATTGGCGGATCTAGAGGGATATGGGGGGTGTTGTAACCTCTATTGAATTTGGTAATTTATTTTCAAAATAAAGATGTGAATGTGAAACACTGTTGATATTTCTTTTAAAATGGAATTTAAATTAGGAATGTGCTGTAGAGAGGATGGTTTTAGTGCCTGGAATCCATAATAAGGCCTCCCAGAGCTTTTAAAATTCAAAAAAATTTATGGACCCTGGTTGTGTTTGCTAAAACTCTATATTATTTATTATGGGTAAATAGCTAGTGTGTCAGTTTAATTCAACATTTGTGACACAAACGATTCCCAATGTAAAAATAAACGCTAGAATTTTAAAATTGAACATTTCTGAGAAGCATATCCGGGACAACGGGGAAACCCGCGATTTTGTGTCCGGGAGCTAGAAACTGCCCAACGGGCTTTCAAATTAGATAATTCCAAAATGCATACTCCCAAACCCTTTAGGCATCTGACTGAATTCCATTTCCTTTTGGGCCGGTTTTTAATCAATCTAGCAATGAGATAATTTCTTAATTTAACCTGAAAACGAAATTGAAGGAAAATCCAGCAGACATTTAAGCTGAATATTAGGGGTTCGGGTGTATACTGCCACGGTACATTTTCGAATATGTAAGCAACAAACTTTATGCTAGGGGTATGAGGTATTCTCCCCTGGATTTCCAAGTCCAAAGAGACATTTTTAAGCTTCCAAACACTGAATTAAGATGTAATACTAAGATACGGTATTATGTTAATCCTTCCGAAAGTAAAGGTTGATTTGTACAAATGGTAGGCCTACTATTGGGGAGAGCGAAAATGTTCTTTGTGACCAAGTGGTATTTATACACGGGTGGCAACTAAAGCAGGTTTTACTGTACATGTATTCCATCGCTAGATTGATTATCCCCCCCCCCAAAAAAAGTAAAATACAGTGACGAACAATATCGTCGAACACGCTGCAAGCGGTTTATATAGGCTAATCACGTGGACACTAACTGACTAGGATAACTATAAGTACAGTCACCATGGTTTTTCTACTGAAACACATGATTAATACAAAACGTCACAGAAGTATCATAGGCGGATGCAGGATTTTAGGTTAGAGGGGGCGTGCTTTTGATCCTCACAGTGTCCTAGGATGCGAATCGAATTGTTGGATAAACTTTGAAGCAATAATGGGGACACGCTCCTTTACCCAAGTAATTTTTGAAATTCTGAAGCTTCCAAAAACGATCTAATGACAAGTTCACTTCTTGGAGGGGACATAATATGATAACGACATATTTACGAAATTTGTTATTATTAATTTTTTAGTTTTAATTAAAGAAAAATAAATAAAGGTTTTACACATATTTTGCCAGCTATAGAAGTCACATTTTGTTGCGCTTCTGCCTGAATCATTCCATGGGCATTGCACATATTAATATTAGGTGTTGAGGCAATATTTCGTCATGGGATCATAAATAAATAGGTATAAAAATCGAACAGTAATCACTTACATTTAAATACTGATTGTTGGTATTCATTTCAGGAATACTCGAAATAGAGAAGATGTATTAGGATCGAGCCTTATGAGATTACCGGAATAAAAACATAAAAAAATCATTGATTTTGCAAAGCGTCTAGAAATGAAAGCTCACAAACGAAGAGGGATAACTCTAATTTGATATTAGTTTACACGAAATGGGTTGCTGCAATAAGAATTTTCCTATAGCAATATATATTGTGTGTTTGAATGGATTTCTGTCTATAGGAACTGAGCCACAACGATATTGTGAGTAGTGACTTTTATTATTTTGTAAATTATCATTTTAGATTAAGTTTTTATTTTGTTATTGTTAATAAAATTTATAAATTTACTGTGTTCTTGATTTTTGCTGGCATACTTTAGAGTAAATCTGACCCATAACAATATATATATATATATATATCATACAACAACAAATATTTGCATGCTGTGAACACCTTCGGAGAAACAGCAATGCGAGCGTAAATTTATCATCATTGACATTTCGCCATTATAAATTAATGGACAAATATGGGATTACTGTCACTGAAAATGAAACCTTTTATTAAAAGGTACCACCTCCTCCAAAGTACTTTTAAAGGAGGATCAACCTTCTGTCCATCGGACGACACAGTAAAAACCGAGGTCCCGTGTCACAGTAGGTGTCGGGACGTTAAAGAACCCTTACTGATCAGTGGCCGTAAGTGCCGAGCATAGGCCAAAATTTGAAGCCCTTCGACGGCATTTGGTGACGTCTCCATTTGAGTAAAAGATTCTTGAGTGGGACGTTAAACAACGATAAACAAACAAGGATCAACCTTTGTTTATAGAATGATACGAATCATCTATCTTATTGAAATTCATTGTGTCAAAGAAAAAGGACAAAGGTGTATCATTGATTTATTTTTTAAAATCTTTTTGAAATTATTTGATTTTTGATTTTGAATAGTGTTTTGCGCCACGTTCAACCGTTTTTCAGTTATATGGTAGAGGCCAGTTTTTAATGGCAGAGAAAAGAGAGAACCCGGATACAATGTACACGGGAAGAGACTACCGGCCTTCCGCAAATAAACTGACAAACTTTCTCACGAAAATCAGCATAGGTTACGGCGGGACTCGAACCTGCGGTTTCCAGAAGTGAGAGACAATAGGATACTTCTACTCATTTCAAGAATGGTACGAATCATCTATCTTATTGAAATTCATTTTGTCAAAGAAAAAGGACAAAGGCGTATCTTTTATTTCTTTTTTATTAAATATTTAATTTTTTTTGAAATTTTTATTTTTGATTTTGTATATAGTTTGTTGCCACGTTCAACCGTTTTTTTAACAGTTATATGGTGGAGGCCAATTTTTAATGGCGGAGGAAGGAGAGAATCCGGATACAATATACCCAGTGTTGTAGCATAGACTATCCTCCGCCCCCGGAAAACGAGCCCGGTTTAGACTTTCCCTCATGGGAAGAAAAAGCGCCCCAACATATTATTTCCCCCTAAACACAAAGTCAGTACAGAGTTTCCCCCTGGGCGAAAAAAACCGCCCTGGGATAGAATTTCACCCTCTCTTGATTCCGGATTTCAAAATAGAAAATATATGTGCTTTTTAAAAATTGATTGAAATAATGCAGTCTTGATATGAAAATGTCATAATATTCTTAAATGTTTGAAAAAGTAAAATATTTATTATTTTTGTAGATGTTGAAGTTTTGAGGTAACAATTGATATCAATTTTTTGGTAAAAGTCCACTAAAATGGAGTAATGTTATCAGAATATATATAATGTTCGGAGACTGAAACTTCATTCAGAAACTGCTGAATCAAAAGAAGAAAAAGCTGGCGGTGTCCTTCAATTTGATATTTAGATATATATACGACATTTTGTCAATTAATAATGACAATTTTCATACATATGTCAATGCGATATATCCCAACGAACTAGAAATTAAAGATACAACAGAAACATACACACACGCTTCATACTTGGACATTTTACTTACTATAGACACAGACGGGAAATTGGCAACTAAGCTATACGACAAACGCGACGATTCCGACTTTCCCATCGTAAATTTTCCACATTTAAGTAGTAATATCCCACAGTCACCCGCATTTGGAGTTTATATTTCACAAATGATCCGGTATGCCATGGCATGTCTAACATATGAACATTTCATATACAGATGTAAACTACTCACTGACAAATATCAAACAAATATCGAAAATCGCGTTTGTTGTCAACGTTCCGCAAATTTTACGGTCGGATTAATAGTCTTGTTTGCGATTACTCTGTTTCACGAAATGTTGAGTTGCCTTAAGCGAAATGTTGAGTTGCCTTTTCGTTTGCGGCTGTTGACGTCTGTACCAATTGTAACAAGGATTCGTTCCTCACGTATTTCACTTTTATTTATTGTTTTTGTTGTTGTTGTTGTTAAACTTTTAAAATCTTTTTGAAATGTTTATTTTTGATTTTGATTTTGATATAGCTTTTCAGTTATATGGTGGATGCCAGTTTGTAATGGCGGTGGAAGAGGAGAATCCGGATACAGTGTACTCAGGAAGTGACTACCGGCCTTCCGGAAGAAAACTAATAAACTTTCCACAAAAATCAGCTTTGGTTACAGCGGGGTTCGAACCTGCGCTGACCAGAAGTGAGAGTCAGTATAGGATACTTCTACTCAAACAAAGTTGGGATTGGTCACAGAAATGACGTTGATAAATTCCCCAGTAGAAGTGAACGTTTGCTGACATGGTGATTGTGATTTTATTCAAGATGAAATGATATTTAGTGATTGGCAAATTAAAATGAAATTGTCGTTAATACAAAAAATTCCATATACGCTTAATCTATATTATGACCTTTAACTATTGAAGGACGTGGTTTTTATTAATAACTTTCGCAACATGTTGTAACTTCTAGTATAAGAATAGAAATCATGCCATTAATATTTTTATTCCTTGATTTTTGACATCGTATAGATATACACGTCATCAGAATTCCTGGGTCTGGAACCATACAGATTGAGTATTACGCAAGTCTAAAACTCTGGCTAACTCTGAAATCTGATTGGCTGAGTAATCCAAGTTGAGAATAATTTCAAACTTAAGTAAATTCTGAAGTTTTATGGTGCCAGGCCCGGAAATGAACACGTAGGCCTATATTCCGTTCATGAAATGTTTAATGTTAGTTTTGCAAACTGCTTTTCGTTGATATTCCGTTAGTTTTGTATGTATGAGAATACAAACGTTATACCAATGAAAGTATCATGTTCCTACTTTTTGATTTACCAGGTTGTTCCCTCTTTTTGGTAAAACAAAAAGTTGGAATATGATAAAAGTAAAGTCTATCCTGACAAAAAATACATGACAGTAATGGTCATATGGGAGTGGGGAAAACATTTCAAGCTATTCCATTAAGATATTTCTGGAAATTCATGTACAAAGATATATGACCAACCGTGTACAGCATATCAAACCATGCTCCCGAAAAGCTGTATCCGATTCCAGTTTTGATACAGACAGAGGGTTCAGTTGACAGGAGTAACACAGATATTGAAATAATGTTGAGACCGATTGGGGGTCTTAAGTACAATGTCTCAGAGTAAAGTATGGGCTGTGCAAGTTGTAATGAAAAGCAAAGAGTATATAGATTTGTAAGCATTGAACGTAAATGAAAAACAAACGCTTGCAAAACGATTTGAGAATATTTTTCAGGCAAGCGAGACAGGTGTTAAAGGCGCCCGTTCCAAAGAGGTTATCAAAATGAATGTAATCAGGAAAACTCATCATGTATTGTCTGATCTATTTTGAAATTATCTCTTCAATAATATGATGACGTCTTGCAAGAACAAAACGTGATACATAACACTAAATTACTAGTATTATTATAATTATACTGAGTAATTTTATATATATATATATATATATTATATATATATATATATATATATATATATATATATATATATATATATATATATATAATATGTGTGTGTGTGTGTGTGTGTGTGTGTTTAGGATTGCTATCTACACAAAAATACTAGTAATACTGGAATCGTGAGAAACCAATGACTTATACACCATCAATGTCAATGCCACCTACATTGACAAAGCGTTATATATTAACATGGGGATTTGCATATCACTTAATTACTGATGAAACACATCATTTTACTATTTTAAATAATATTATACAATAGCTATTGTCGATTTATTTGGAAGATCTCTTTTATTCGAGATATTACATTTATTATGTGGCAATATAACAAAGTGTATATAACAAAGTAACTGTTATTCATTGTTACATTCTAAATTAAAAAAAAACATTTTGTAAGATAAAATGGATAAGACTAGACATTATCGACGAGAACTCGTATAACATTGTGTACAGTGAAACGTCAGTATTAAGTTCGGAAATTGATGTTTGGTACATATGGTATTAAAAGTGTGTCATTAGTCACAGAAAAAGTTGTGAGAAACAAAATTCATTTACTCAACTCCTGGTTAACCAAAGAAAATTTCAAATGTCAGTTTCAAATGTCCAAAAACATTTGAAAATATTAGGCAGTCACACGACGTGGTGGCAAATTCATTTTACTTCAAAATGGGGGTAAAATTGAAATAAAAGATATTCTACAATTTTAAAAAGAAAAACTTTGACCAAACGAGTGTTAATGCTGTGAGTGACACACTTTTTAAAACATTTTCCCAGACCTTTGTTAATAGGGAACTTTCGAGTTAGCCCTGATTACCGTTATGATCCTGCATTTATTCGCGCCTTCTCGATTTTGTTCCTCATATGTTCTTCCGGTTTTCATATTTACCTTCGCAACGTATGTAAAGTAAATGGAAATATTTTTATTTTTTGCTTATTTTTACTTATTTTGTATAAAGAAACCCAGGAGACTCTTAAAACATACCACAGTGGGTTATTTAGTTGAACGCCAAATTACTGAAATGTATCAGGCAGAGAAAAATATGCGGACAGACCGGGAATCGAACCCAAGATCTTCCGACCGCGCTTTTACCAATTGTGCTATAGGGCCTATCTATATATTATCGAAACCGGAAATAACAGTGAGGAACATTTTTTCTAGAATCACGCAACTGGCGATAATAAAAGCAGGATTATAACGGTAATCCGGGCTAACTCGAATGTTCCCTATTGAAATAAAAATATACCGGTATATCGTATACCTGTATGGTTTATTGCTTGTTTGACTATGAAACTCTGAGATAAGGAATAATGACCCAAGTAAATGAAAAGTTAAATAAATGGTATGTCCAAGATAAAGTTTGGTAGAAAACTCTAGCTTTTCCATCCATGCCTTCATCTAGGGTAAGCAAAATTAGTGATGCAGTATTAGAACTGGCAAATGACCTTGCTAAATATTGATACCTAAAATGTAGAGGTAGAGTCCGGGGAATTATGGGTCCTTGCATTTTGTTATGAAGTAACAAAGAAACCCATGATATTGAATGAGAGGGGAAATCATTAATCGATTGAAAAGTATTCTGTCTCTCAAAATCGGATATTTTCAAAATTTAAAACTGATGGGTATGGGATGTTAATGAAGAGTGAAATAATGTTTCGATGTGAAAATAAATAAATAAATAAATAAATAAATACAAATATCACTTATAAATTTCAGACAACGTCCTTGACTCATTTCATTGTTGTTGAAGTACTAATTTACTATATAAGGCAGATGAAAATACCATTCCAGCGTCCAAACTTATCACCCATATATATATCGTGCTCTTGCTCCAGTTAGATATTACACCCTGATCTATTCCTTTTTTTCTTGCAAAAGCTGTTAGCGATCGTTTTTCTTTACTATTGAATTTGTAACCATCTTTGTTTTTGTTTACCAAGTTGAGCATGCACGAAAAGATTGAGTTCAGACTGGAGGTTATATGAGCCAAATGTGGTTGCACCCTATATATAACTATATACATGTATATATAAAAAAGAGAAGGTAAGACATTTCGCATTGTTTACATTGGCAATGAGAGACCCCTGCCTGGTTATAATCACCTGTATTATAATTAATAAACTCTTAGCAGTTTTGACTGTGCCTTCCCTCTTCTGTAAAAAGATTACTCTCACTGAAAACAATGAGAAGTGTCTTACCGTCTCTTTTTTGTATATAGTTACATAAATGGTGTAACTACATTTGGCTTGTTGGTTGGCCACATTTCTTGGTATATCCCCAAATTACCGTGTTTTGATGAAAAGAATAAATAAAATAGACTAAAAAATTTAAGAAGTTATAGGCAAGACACACTTAGATGGCCCTGTCCACAAGTACCTGTGAAATGAGAAAGTTACTTCGTACGATTGGTCAGCTTCCTAAACCAATCAGGTTGGTTTAAAGTTCTGTGGATTGGGTGTCTGATTATAGAGTCACCTATCCAGGTGTTGAGATTGCTGATATTGCCATATTTTGGTATTTTTGCAGGATGACTGATGGTTTTGTAAATATAAACATAATACCAAAGTTATAATGCTCAAGACGATCGTTTCTGTCTATTAGACTTCATCAGTTGAGCTACAATTTTTAAATAGTTATTCTAAAAAGAAAATGGTATCAGACAAGGCCAAATAATATATCTAAACGTATAGCCAAAATCCGTCTAAGAGTAACCACCGTAAAAAAAGATGGCTATCTTAGCTTTAGAAGAATTTAGAATTTTAAATGGTGTTATCGGTGCCAAATATTACTTTGTAAGCAATGAGAACTGGGTTGATCTTGTGGTGGTCTAGAGGTAGGGTGTTCGGGGTGAAATTGCAGAGACCGAACTTATTTGTAAGATTCTCACGAAAGGACCGGGCTTAGGAATTCGTCGTCTAACTACAATGCCTGCCATTAGAAAGGCTGTTGAATGCAAATAAACATTCAAGGACTCGCTGTTGCAAAGTAATAGACCGGTAATGGAGAAACTCAACTCCTTGTTTGCAAGACTCGCGTAAAGAAGATTTTCATAATAAGTGATCCTGCAACTGTTTTACTTATGAAAAAGTTCAGGGATGAACTCTTTGAGCGAGATAAAACTTTTTTTTAAATCATTAACAATTTCCACGTTAGAACTAAGATATTCAAATCTGACAATATTAATTGTGTACAGATAAAATTTTCATTTCTGTTTCAAATGTCTAAATGTGTAATCAATTTAAAATGTTTCAGTTCAGAAAAGTGAAACACAAACCAAATATATCAAGAATAGACAATTTTTATTCGGAAGTTTGGATCATGTGATTCACAATCAGATTGTAATATCTACAAACCTCCTCGTTCCTCCACTGTTGGCCGTCTAAAAACATTTCCAGGTATGGTATGCTTTTACAAGACTGATAATTGTCACTTTCTTATGGCGTTTTCATTTCACAACTTATACGTAATGCCAGGGCATGCTTTTCTTATGAATGTTTTATTCTGAGAGCGAAACGACTCGCCAATAAACTACTTACACAAGGTTACGTTTTTGAACGCTTGAAATCGTCGTTTAGGAAGTTTTATGGTCGATACAGGGATCTTGTTAAACATTATGAAATCCCCCTCTCAATAATATTCGATAGTATTCTGGAGCACGGCCACAGACAGTGACTCCCTTTCGACAGTCGTGCTTTTCACCGAACTTGACCTCTTCACCAAACTTGACCTTTTCACAGAATTTGACCCGTTCATCGTACTAGAAAGGTTTCCATGGAACATTTGCGACGGATGTGGAAGGCCAGCAGAGTATGCTGACTCCTTCCGGACACCTGGTCCTATCCCGTTTGGTTTTCGCAATTGTTCTTCATGTTGAGACCATTGCACATCTAAATGGACTTGAGCTTCGATTATTAATTGATACTTCTTCATTTTTACTTATAAGTAAATTATCTTAAAATTGAAAAACCAGTTGATTTAAACGATTTCGATTTCAAAAATCAAATTTTGATTTCAAAAACATATTTTCAGGATTTTTTATGTAATACCTTTGTACTGACTCAGTACCTAGTCTAGATTCACCAAACAGATATATGGATTTCAAGGAAGTATATGAAAAAAAACCCACAGAAGAGCACTGTCAATCATTAAAAGAAACACTTGCTGACTGAAGACAGTGTCCTTGTCTGTGAGTGTAGCGGTGAGACAATCAGGGATTTCATTAAGTGTGTCGTCAGTAAGAAATTAAGGTATAAAATCAGTAACAATCTTTAGAAATAAAAATAAAAACAGATTTTGCTCACTGTGATATTTTTATATTGTAAATTAATGTAAATAATAAAAATTGTATTTTGCAAGGCACTGATGCATCACATTTCATATCTGACATCAATTTAGATATCACTTCAAAACGGTGTGTGTGCTAGGAAAAGTAACCAAATTATTTAATATTTTATCATATTTTCAGTGGAATCTTTGCTGCCAAAAACTTGACCACAGAGTAGAAATTACACCTTGATGACCGAAACAGGAATGCATTTAATCATGTGGAGGCATTCTTGTCCCTGGTGACCACATTCTTCATGACACAATGTGTGTTAAAATGAACACTTCATCCGAATCACTACTAGGGTGACTGTTGCCATCTTGTGTATTTTGACTGTGGTAATAACACTAATGATTTCCAACTGGAAAAGAGTTTGTTATGAGGGTTAATGGGTGCTTGTTTACAATGAACTTAGTGCATCTGGACCTTTCTTTGTGTGTTTGTTCAAGGACATTCTAACTCTGTCATCATGTTACTATATTTAGCCATAAGGACTTTCCTGAATCTTGTAGAAAGACCATTTTCTTGATTGTTCCTATCTAGTGATTTCTAGAACTATTTTAGAGTATATATACAGAGATGGTCAGGTTTTTGGGTCAGAACAAGTTTAGAACAGTTGAGACTATTTTTGAGACCAAGTTAAAGGAGAGCAGACCATATTTTTTACATTGGGATTTATGTCAGATTAGTGCACATCACTATTACATACAAATTGGAATTTATTGTGTATTCAAGTGGATCCTTTTAATATTACATTCGGACTCGAATTTATTGTGTATTCGTGTGGATCTCTGAACTTGAATTGAACTGTGAGTTGTGATTTTAATTACTGTAAACTGTCATATAGATTAAGTTTTTATTTTGTTATTGTTAATAAAATTTATAAATTAACTTTACCTGTGTTCTTGATTTTTGCCGGCATATATTAAGGTAATTATGACCTCATAACAAGTTAGAAAGATCCTCCCAATCTGTTTACCCTGTGTACGTTTGGGATAAATCATTCAATATGCGTTATTTGGTCCGAAGGACTCGTTGGGTAACGTATCAATTAGCCGAGTGAAATTTGAAACTTTCTGGGAATAAATTCAAATTTTGACATGTTTTGTGACTTAAACTTTTATCAAGGTTAAAGTTTGGGGGCAAGTGTTGGAAAGCACTATAAATTATTCATTATGTATAGTAGAAGGCTGTTATTTGGTATGAAGGACTCTTTGGATGTAACGTATCAATTTGCGGAGTGAAATCTGAAACCTTTTTGGAATAAGTTCAAATTTTGACATTTTTTGTGACATCAACTATCTTTATTGATGGTAACATTATGTTACATAAGATATATATTTGGCACTCATAATGCTAGCCTTGTTATACTGATCATACAGATAACGCGTGATTTATGTATACCTGTGATACATGGGGCAATTTTGTGCTTGGTGTTGACAAGCAATATAAGTCATTAAAATATTGATTATAGTACAAAGTATGCTGTTACTTTATGTGAAGGAGCGTTTGGGGTAAACTTATCATTGTTGGGGTGAATGTGGACATAAAATGGCCTTTAACATCGCTGAATAAACTCCCAGTTTTATACTTTGCGTAAGTGTTGCAAAGCATTACAAGGTCAACATATCAACTACTGAAGTAAACGTGGACATTTTCATGGTCATATCTTATATATTAATGATTAAAATACTGATTCTTGAATATGGGGGATTGGCGAGCTACGTTTTCCTCCGACAGTTCTTGTTATATTTAGGGTATACATGTATTTTCAGAAGTATTTTTGCATTTACAACATGGGGTTTCTTCTGTACATTTGTTAACAAATGGGGTATCCATCTTGCATTTATTTTCTAAGTTTTAGATGCTTCGACAGAATACCAAGAAGTAGTGCTAATGATAAGGTTTTCAACCGGGCTAATTGCCGCATGGTGTATCTGGTATCTTTTTAACGATATTGCGGATTTTTTCGATGTTGCTTTAAGATCTTTAAGTTGCTGCTGTCCAGCTCTAAAGTTAATTACCTACATACAAATATACCTGGGAGACATTTTGCCCTCCCCATAAATGTCGCACACATCATTGTAAATACCTATAGGTTTTATGCCGAGTAGCGACCTAACTTTTATGTCGGCTCTAATTCTAATTTCAAGCATATTTCTTGATCTTTCACCAGACATTTTCTGTATAATGTAATGAATACGTTGCAAATTGATGTAGACCGTACAAGCTTCAGTGCTCTATCTATCGAAGCTTTGGAAATTTGGAGATGTCGTCAGCTTTAATTGAAGTGGCACTATTTCTGTCGTTCGCAGAGTAAACTATTATCAGTTGAATGAAAATTAGTTAATTGTTCTTGTTCTAGTTGAGTGTGCTTTAATAACTTCTAGAGCTAGGCCGGTGGTAGTACAAATCTGGATTCGAGCAGAGTAAATCAGAGCCTAGACACAATATATCTAGGCGAAGAATATCAAAGGGATAATAACAGGGACGGATCCAGGAATTTTCAATAAGCTGGCGTAATGGCTTCTTCTTCTTCCTCTTTGGGGGGTGGGGTGGTGTGTTCTTTATGCAGTGGCGTAGTAAGCAAATCAAAATTGGGGGGGAGGCAATTTTTTTATGTAAATGTTTTCCCGTTAAAAAAATCACATGCATTAGATTATGCAATAAACATATACAACAGTGGCGGATCTAGTAAATTTAAAGGTTAAGGTTCGACTTTTTAAAACTGTTTATGCAACGCATACTTCTTCAAAGCAGAGTCAGGATTTAAAGTTGAAGAGGTGAAAATTTGAAATAAATTCCCCAAGCGGAGCCAGACGCGAAAGTTTTTGAGATTTGTTTTTAGTTTTCCTACTTTTATAGAAAAATAATCTCTCCCTGGTCACTGCTCATATTTCTAAGTGTTTAGTTAATTGTGAGGCAATATTTCATTAGGGTCGGGTTTTACGCATCTTTTAGATAAATTTTTGAATTTGGAATCCCTTTTTCTGCATTCAGACGCGAAAACACGCATAACATTCCGCTTATAAATCACTTTGATTATCCTTCTCAAAAGAAGGTTGGATCAGCCCAAAAAAAAGTACAAATGTAATTTAAAATCGGGGCAGATTCTAGCCTAGTATCCTTTAGACAATGAATTATGACCTATTCGAATATATCGTTGATTAATAAATTCGCAAGCCCGACGAAGTATTCTCTAACTTTCAGACACAAAAATCACCATTTCCCCGTGGTCCAGGGTATGCTTCCCAGAAATGTTTAGTTTTTAAAGTCCAGAGAGTTAATTATCCTATTGCGACTCGTTTTTTTTCCATTCCAGCCAAATACTGCATTAAATTGACATACGTATCATTTATCCAAAAATAAATTTATTTTCAGCAAACACAAATGCATGAGCATGATGAGGGAGTCTAGAATTTTTTTTTATTTCTAAAAACTCTGGGAAGCCTTTTAGTATGTGAAAAAAGGGTGACTGGCCGCCCCGGTTCCTACGTCTATATTTATGTAATGTGTACAAATAATTGGCAAGACTTTAACTTACATTTTGATACCATGCAAATTTTGCCAAGTTAACAAATAAATTTTCACATTCATACATGTCGAGAAAACGAAGCCGATTTTTTTTTTACCGATATGTAGGGCACACACTTTAGAGAAAAATTAAATAAAAACAAAGCATAGTCATAAGCCATAAAATCCAAAATATAGAGACAGGGCCCAGGGTGAATCCAGGATTTGAAGCCAGAGGGAAGGAAGAGTATATAATTGTTTTTGCCGAGCGTAGCGAGGCTTGAAAATTTTGGTCATTTATTTTTAATAATTATCCAACTTTTTATCAAATTATATAGGTTTTAGACATTTTTGTTAACTTCTCGGCGTTTTGTTGATTTTTACTGTACTAACATCTATACTTTCGTGTCCAAAGGTGGGAGCGTACTGATTAAGGCTGACATTAACAGCTACAGTGTATATGGAAAGTATTGCGGATATGAAGCGAAAATGCTGCACAACTAGGAAATATAATATGGCTGTTGTACTCAACCATCGGGGAAATGTCATGGAAATTCAGTATACTATAGTCTACTGAACAATAACAGAATCTACCTAAAATTAATGATATGTGCTAGCCCAAATGAGTCTTAAGTAAGAGGGTGAATATGAAACATTTGTGAACGGATTTAGCTTTCATCATCGCAAAGTATCAAAGACTGAATTAACACAAATACATATCCTTAACACATAGATCTACCCCTAAACAATACGAATATACCTAAAATTAATGACATGGGCTAGCCCAAATGAGTTTTTAGGGTGAATAGGTTAATAATTTATAGCAGTGTCAAGTGGAAAAAATGGAAGACAGATCAATCATTTAAATATTAAATTTGAAAGTAGTCATAAATGTGATATGTTTTTTTACGCTAATATTAGCTTTATATATCGCTGGTTGTATTCAGTTTGGCAATTTTGCTAATTTAAACATCAGATAAAGTATGTTTAGATGTAAATAATAATTTACAATGTAGGCTAAATGTATGTATCCAAACATAAGCAATATTTACAATATGTTTTGTGCACTTATTTCTGCGCAAGTATTTTACTTACTTGGAACAGTTGGTCAGCTCGACAGAAAGGAGAATATAGATTCTCACCCCCCAGTCATCAGAAAATGCCGTTTATATTGCATATGTTTGATCATATCGGATAAAAAGAATCTGTCACGAGTTCCCATTTATATCACATTTTTGATACTCCGGTTATGAATTTTCCATATTTGTTCGTCAGAGGCTCGCAAAATGGAAAATTCAAAAACTCGTATCATAAATATAATTATATATATATATATATATATATATATATATATATATATATATATATATATATATATATATATATATATATATATATATATATATATATATATATATCGCCGATAACTTACATGTAATTAAAATTGGTAACGAATCACCCCAAAGCACACACATTTTCATTGGGATAATACAAATCCAAATAATAAAAAAAACCCAAATAAATACATGTATCATCTTGCTGTGATATGTGAAACGGCGAATCCCACGTGGTGATGTTTTCATTTATTAGCAACATATCCCACAATTCCCCTTTTCATTAGTTTACGCAAGCGTGTTGACCTTACAGGGCGGAAGAATGGCAGCGGAAGTACCCCATGAGGGTTCCAAAATTCATTTATTAAATTCAAGGGTTAGAGACCTTTGAAGTAGACGACGATGAAGGAGATGGTCGGGGGCTGTTGTGTATGCTCCGACGAACGTGGATGGGCAGAAAATCCCTTAGTTTATTGTGACGGACAAGGCTGCAATGTTGCGGTTCACCAAGGTTTGTGAATTATTTTGCGAGAAAGTTTCTTTGCAATGAACTATTTACGTTCGTAGGCATATTACATACTTAAGTACAAGACTGATTTATTTAAGTTTTGTATTATATTTGAATTTTGTTTTTGCAGCCTGTTATGGCATCGTTCATGTACCGACAGGACCTTGGTTTTGCAGGAAATGCGAGTCGCAAGAGAGAGCTGCTCGAGTTGTAAGTTTTAGCGGCCATTTTGAATTTGACCGGAAGCACGTTTTCTTGTTTGTATATATATTTTTTATCATTGTTTTTGTATTTTACACCCAGTTGAAATTCATAGGACCTATATCTATTTTACGGAAGCATCAAGTCTCCCAGTTATATAGCGTTATTTTGTGAAAATATGATTGTCATTTATCTGTGTAAATGTTCAGGAAACATATTCTCGAAAATTTTATCATGACACCAGTTTCACCTACTGTGTCCAAGGGGACAGTGACTCAGTGTAAATCTACACCAGGACATGTGTTCCGAGTACAAATGATTTTTATTTTTGACAAAATCTAAACTAACGTACCTGTTATGATTTATCTGTACCTTGATAATAGTTCATACATATATTTTACATATATGTAGAAATTACTGACTTAGGTGAGGCTTTGTACAGCGGCGGCACGATTTACCCAAAAAACAAAAAATACCCCAAAAACACCCAAAAGGACCCAAAAAACACCCCAAAACAATTAAATCGAAATAAGTTTGCATCAATAATCATTTTAAATGCATTTTCTTCTGTATAAATATTTCATAGACAGCTAGAAATTAAAAAAAAATTCAACATTTATCACTTCTCATGGAACTTACAGACACTGTCATTTAGTAAAATGAAGAGCCAAATCGGTCTTCTTCAATTATTTGCTTTCACGATTCCTGAAATATTTTTCATATTTTATGTCAAATTTATATTATAAAAATTCTACGTAATGTGGAAAATGATGATTTCATATGTATTAAACGTCTTTGCCGTCCCATATAAGTAACATTCTGGTACATTTTAAAATGTCATGCTGACTATATCATGGTTTCAGAAATACATTGTGAAATTGGATAAAACAGCATTATCAAAGTCAAAAATATCTACAGTCATAAAAAATATTCATCATATTATAATAAGATTGCTAAAATTGTTACATTTTAAATGTTTTTGTGTGTTTTTTGGGTCATTTGGGATGTTTTGGGGTCTTTTGGGGTGTTTTTGGGTAAATCGTGCTGCCCTTGTACAGGACTTTTTTTTGAAGGGTGTAAATCTAGTCCCTATTTTTTATGTCCCAAAACATGCTAATTTTGTGATTACCAAAGCATTTATCAACTTATAGACGGGTAATTAAATAACCATTTATAGATTAGAGTTTAATGATGTTTGAATAATGTTCACACATCGAATTTCAGTAAAAAATAATATTAAATTAGAACTTTAAATCCCATTTTTCAAACAGGAATGTAAACAGCTCACTGAGCATTTCAAATGCTAATATACAAAACCAAGACAAACCGTTTTCCGGACTTTCCGTATTTTTCTACTTTGTATGCATGCCCATTCTAAGTACAGTTTAACCAAGTCACAGAGGTCAGTGACACCTGACCTTCATCAGCTAGAGGGCCCTTATTGTCTGATTCACCTGAGATGGCAGGGCAGAGTAACCTTTTGATTATCATACGGATGCTTCTACTCACTCTTCGGTCATGTCAATCTGCACGGGAAAAATGTTTTATTCTTCACTGGATAATCTCCTACATGTATGTATGGTGACCAGTAGGAACGATTACTGTAGTCAGTATAATTTTAATGTTATGCTTTATTACCTAAATTTTAAACTTGTCCAGGTCAAATAAGGGTTCACAAGACTCCGCACGCCAGGTTATATGGATTTTACTATACTATTCTAGTGTTGAATCTAGGATCTGAAAAGGGCACACAAAAGCAGTGTGAAAGGGCACACAATTTCAGTTTGAAAGGGCACTTTAAACACGTAAATTGGTTTTGAAGGCATCTGCACTAAAACGTGTGCATATTCTCTGGGCTCCATTAACAAATTTTAAAAACTTTTCTTTAAAAATGTTTAAAAAAACCAATAGATAGTTTTTCTAGAAACAGAATTAATTAATAATTTTTTCAATGAAAAAAGGGGCACAAGGGCTAGCCCTGTCCTGACATTTTGATTTTTTCATTTATTGTTATTATTATTTTTTTTTGCCAATCCAGAAATATATATACATGTAAATGTATTATGTAGGAATCTAAAAAAATAGTTGTGAAATTAGTCTATTGATTAATTAAAACAAGCTAGTAAATGTCTCAAGTTAAATATTTGATACATAATTTACACTTTGATATCTGACAAAAATTATTTCCTAAATTGGTATTCGATCGTCATGCTTAAAGTTTCTGAATAAATTCAACAAATTTGTTAGATTTAGGCGTATTTGAATTTTTCCTCACTGTATCACATATGAAAGGAAAAGTCCTGAGAATTCCGGGAGTCGTGTGACACAAAGCCGATAAAGTCCAAGAACAAATTTGCTTTTGGATTTGGCAGAAGACTTGGCGGTTTATTCCCATTTACAGTATTTTCACAGTGATTATGGCTTTAAAATGTCCTTGGTGAATTCCTACATATGTACATGTATATTAGTACTTTGTACGACAGGCAACTACAAGCAATTTGCGTGAATCGGTTAAAAATCAATGTGTCCGTGGACACAAGCTATTTTCCCACTCGCGAACTAGAGCCTGCTTCAAACGATGAATTCAACCATGTAGCAGCACATTATATACTTTAATGGGATATTTTGAAATAAAACATTGTTTTATTTGCTTGTACATCTATTTTCACAAATATTTTACGTATACATTCAATTTTCTAGATATTTGAAAATAG
This sequence comes from Atrina japonica, assembly GCA_030159075.1. Taxonomy (NCBI): domain Eukaryota; kingdom Metazoa; phylum Mollusca; class Bivalvia; order Pterioida; family Pinnidae; genus Atrina; species Atrina japonica. The sequence continues at coordinate 54,783 of BROG01000885.1, forward strand.
CGGAAATTAAGCGAGTTTGCTGATCTTCCCAATCACCTATGAGTCGTTTGACTGTCCTATCTCGGGTGTTTACCTGAGGCTATTTAAACGGATCAACCATGAAATATACATAGTCTTGACACGGGTAATTGGGGCAGTTAACAGATTAAAGAGTAAATAATAGGGATGGGGGTTTCACAAGCAATTTTTGGGGTGCATTATTGGCGATTGACATCATGAAAAAGGGCATGGCACTGGAAAAAAGGGCATGGCGTTTCCAAAAAAGGGCATGGCGCGGCACCATGCTATGTTGCTCTAGATTCAACACTATATTCACTCTAAGTCTAACTGACAGATGGGTATCTGTTAGTTCTATGAATGTTAAGGTCTCCAACCGCAGACACACTGGCTGAGTCAGGTTCCTTCTCATAATTCAACAGTATTATTGTTACAGACACTGCAAATAAAGCCAGAATTTACATCTTTGAATTGATTTTCTCAAGAAACTATGTTTTCAAATCTAAAACTGGTTCCTGAGACCATAAACAAGGAAAATTCTGAGACAAATGTTTGAATATTATTCTAACTATAATCAATGATTAATTATTTAATAACTAACCAAGAGGTATAAAATGTGTTAAAAATCAAATAGGCGGCACGTTTTGTGGCATAAAAAAGGGAATAGATTTTTACCTTTTCAAAAAGATTAAAAAGGTCACATGACCAAAGTCAGTAATTTATTCATATAGTATGTATGATGTATGTAATGAACGATATTCATAATACAGGTAAATTAGTATAAGTACATTAGATACATGTAAGATACATGACTTGGGACATACACTGGGGCACATGTAACAATCTAATTTTACACTAGTACTGTCCTTTTTGTTAATGTAAACAAACGTTGTATGATCAAAACAAGCCAACAGAAAAAGAAGTGTTGGTCATCTAAATCCATATCGCTCAAATAACATGTTGTTTTCAAAAGCCAAAGGATTAAACAAGTCCCGAAATATACTCTAGGGTGATGGATACCCTGGCATTAGCATTTATTTAATCTGGGGATAAAGTTATATAGGAGGGGGGGGGGTGCCATTTTTGCTGTTAAGAATTATATGTCAACTACAGACTGTAATTTAGAATTTTATCACCTGAGAAAGAAATTTGTCTGAGAATTTCTTTATGGTCCACAACTTTACCCAAGTTGAGAAAATTCTCAAGATTTGAGTAAAATCTTGAAGTTGAGTAAAAAAGTTGGGAATAGTTTTATAGCACTTGTCCCTGATCTGAAACAAAAAAAAAACCAATTAATTTTCAGAATAAAAATAGATCTTTTATTTTTGATGAAAATATTTTGCAACTTGTCAGTCATGTTTATGTTTGACCAGGGTTTTCCCTGGGATTTTCAAATGAGGAGTCCATGGACTCCCACAACTACAAAATTAGGAGTCCATTTTGTAATTTATGAGTCCATTTGCAGTCCACTTCAATTCGATCAGAATTAAACTGAAAGTCAAATGTGCACTTTTGTTGATAATTATAGACATCCCTATAAACCTATAAACATAAAATTAAATAAAATATAGTTGTTTTAACTATATTTGAAATCAAATGGAAATTTTATATCAAAAATCTATAAATTGTAAAACAATTACATGTTTTTAGAAATATAGATGCAAAGTTACTAAATACATGTAGCCTACTAATTGATGCCTCAAATTTATTTATTTGAAAATTATATCTACTTTATCCATTTCAAGTATTAAAGTACTTTAATCATATGTAAGATTTACATAAACATTTGTGTAAATAAATCATTTTATATAACCATCGTTAGTACTTTCATTTATTATTTTTTAATTTCCATAATTCAAATGAAAGTCGGGTTTGGTATCCCTTCTTTAATTTATACTTCCGAAGTACCCATAAAGTGATGATCGATGTTGTCTTGTTGATTCTAGATCTATATTAGAGGTAAAGATTTTCCTGTTTTATTGTAAATAAAATGATGAATTCAGTTTCTTTGTTTTCTTGTGGAATTGCACTAGAACATAGGAGTTAAAAATGGACATAAAAAAGAAGCAAACTGGTAGAAATAGGTCGCATGCTTGGTTTATTTACCCAAACGATCATGAAAGACATCAAGTATTTAACGCGTCCACTAGGACGCAATGGATCTTATTTTAGGCGTCATTTACGATTTTTACGCGTAAATACGCAGAATTATTGCGTCAGGGAAAACCCTGGTTTGACGTTGACAAACCTGACTAGTACTGGTGTATCAGTTATGAATGGTCAGCATCCTTGGACTGTCACTGACCAGTGTTGTACTCTGGTCTTCTGTACCTTGTGCTAAAGGGACAGATAAAGACAAAACAGCCACAGTAAAAATTCAACTGTCTGACGTCATAATTAGAAGTCCTAAAATTCCTTCCGGTAAACATTTGCAAAAGTTTTCCATTTCAGATTAATACTCTTGTATAGTCTAGATCTCTAGAAATTATAAGATTTTTTCTAAAATATTTCTTGCATAAATTGGGATTATTTGTGATGATAATCTGACTAAGTCCCAATTTTGATCATATTTACTGTACCGGTATATAAAAATACCGGTAATTAAAGAACTAAAATCTATTGGCAGATCACATTATTATTAACTCTATATTATAAATATCTTGTCATTTCAGAGGTGTGAGCTTTGTCCTCAGAAGGATGGTGCTTTAAAAAGAACAGACAGTGGTGGTAAGTGATAGACAAATGCAAGGGTGTATAGAGAATAAAATAAAAAACAAAATTGTACAGATACTAGTCCAGGACTTTTTCTGTAGTATCCACTGGGCCGAAATTAGGCCCCATTTGGCCATTCCCAATGCAAAATGCATGTATTTTCCCCTAAATTGATGAAAAAATTCCCAGTTTGGTGTTGAGCTCATGACTAATGAAAAAAAAAAAATAATTAAAGAGAAATGCATTTAGATTTCCATGTGTGCACTCAATTTTTCTCAGTATGATACAAATTCACATTAAAATTCCTAATTGTGTTGCCCAAGGCATTTTCCCAAATTTAACAGAAAAAGGCTTGAGTCTTGACTTAAGGGTTCATTTGGATATGATTTTCAAATAAATGATGTAAATGAATGCTGTGAGTTAACATTCAGAAAGTGAATTCATGTGAGCAAAATAAGAGAAAAAAATACATGGAATTATTGAATATACAGTGAAACTTGTATATAAAGACCCCTTAGGGACACAAGAAAATTGGTCTTTATAGGGAGGTGGTCTTTGTTTAGAGGTTGATTTGTACACAAATCCTACTATTGGGTACAGCAAAACAGTCTTTATGACTAGGTAGTCTTTATACACAGGTGGTTGCTAAAGCTAGTTAGACTGTATATGAAATTTACACTGAAATATAATAAATAGATCATGAGAAAAAACTCTAAGTAGGAAAATCAGTGAAGTTTGAATTTGCCAGTTTACTTGCTTGGGGTCTCTTCCCGGGAACATTGGAACTGGTTCTCTCCTCCACAAAAGTTGTTGAATGTGGCTTAAAACACTATTCAAACAAACAGAAAATAATTGTGGAATGAAATAAGTTTTGAGGTTCATGTTTTTTAGGACTGACAGTCTGCACAGATTCTGTAAGTGATAGTTTATCAGTCTGAATGCCGACCTGATTGAAACGTTTTCAGTATCTATGTAGACTCCTAATGTTCTTAAAATGGACAGTGTCGTCTCCATATGAGTGAAAGATTCTCGAGTGGGACGTTAAACAACAATGCAACAACAGATAAAATGAACAGTATTAATACGGTTTGTGACAGGACCCAGATATGCCACGTTATCAGTGATCAAACCAGGATTGAATGACCTGGGGTAATGTCCACTTAATTGTATTTCTATGGGGTTATTTTCATAACCATGGGGACATAACAATAATAACAAAAACCACATGTAGATAACCAAAGTAGCAATGTCAATTAACAAATAGTTAGTAAATGTTAGGTACAGGTACAGGTACAGATGTATACATGTATCACCAATAGGAATTTATGATCATCGTTGATTCCAAAGAAAGATAAAATCAACAGCACTGGTTCTATACCATGAATATTATGATATATGTGTCATTCCGGAAACTGCCTTCACTGCACTGAGCTGTCCCAGTTGTCTATAAATAATGGGGACATTTATTATTTTGTAGGGCCATTTGCCCAATGGTCCCCTCTGGTTGGATCACTGATTGTGTTTGTTATGTTATACTTTTCTTTGACATGTAAGTTTCCTATAATTTCTATCATTAATGGTGAGTTATTCTAACTTACAGTGGGATGGTGTCATGTTGTATGTGCTCTCTTCATACCAGAGGCTTGGTTTGCCAATGTTCAGACTATGGAACCAATTGTCCTGAAAAATGTTCCAGCTGAGAGATTCAACAAAGTAGGTTCAGCATTGTTTTTATGTTGTTGAAGTTATTAGATAACATTAATATTTATCCATATATGTGTGTGTATATATATATATATATATATATATATATATATATATACAGGTGACTCTCGATGGCAGGAACATTGAAACCTCGAAGTTCTTGAAACCTCAAAGTTTTGTACAGGTCCCATTTTTTTTCTTCATAAATTAAGTAAATTAACTCTTGATATCTAGAACATCGAAACCTCAAAGTTCTTAAAACCCTGAAGTCGATTCAAAGTTCCAATATGTAATATTCTATATATTTTGCTCTCGAAACCCGAAGTCCCGAGTAATTATCGATGATTTTAAAAAGTCATTGCCATCGGCCAGAACAACACTGAGGTCCTTGTCTGGAAGAGTGTTTTGATAACCGGGCTACCTGTAGGTCCTGACCTAATCGAGTAGTGATTGACAGGATTGTTAATTAATCAAGATCAACCAAATCAGAAGAACTATATAAAATGCGTCATAGACTAAAATTTTGAGTACAAGTGTAACAACCAAGTGGTATTTTATTTTTTAGATCAGGCAGTACTGTAGATTACTAAAGCAGTGCCGTAGGCTTTATACCATAGAGTTGCTTTTATTTTTATTATTTTTGATTTCGCTATATTCGTGGTTATAGAAAATTCCGTGAAATTAAATACCCATGAATATAATAACTTACATTTATGAAGTTTCAGAAAGACAATTCATAACCTTTCTTGTGTTAAATATAATACCCGTGAATAAGTTCTTTTAAGAAAAACGCGAAATTTTCTCCACGTGAATTTAAACAACTAAACAGTATGTTAACGACCGTTTATATCCCATATTATATACATAAAAAAGATAATGTATTTACACAGTTTTTATGTTTGAAAATTAGGTACGAGGGTTGTTTATGACAAAATTATTAAAAAAACAAAATCCCAAACATCGGCTTCAAACACCGATTAATATGTATTAATCAGTGGTCAGGTGGACTTTGTGGTATGGAGAATCACCTGTGTGTATGTGTATATGTGTGTGTGCTCAGAAAAGTGTAGAACATCACAATTTACTATGAATATTTTCTTTATTCCATTGATGCTTTAACTCTTTACTCCCTGATCCCGCCTGAAGTCGTTTTTTTTATCTAGCACGCAGAGTCGAGTAACGACTAGAAGCGTTGTATACAAATCATCCGCCATGTCGGATCCCGACTTGAGGCGTGATCTCAACGTGATAACAAAAAGACAATGATTGGTCGAAATTACGCATTCCAGAGGATATCCTGTATTATTGACTAATAAAAAAGAGTCTATATTACAAGTCTATAAATACCGTAACCGCTTACAAGTAATTTGATTGGGTGATATTTAAAGGTGACGCGGTTCGTCTCAAAAAGTAAACGCAAACAAGAAAACATGGATGAAAGTGATGAAAGCAGCTCAGAATTTGAAGGATTTACGATTGAAGATGTAGAATTGGCTCAGGCAAAATTAGATCAGTTGATAGATGATACATCAGACATCAAAGATATTTATTCAGATGACTATCAAACGGACTCTGATGATGATATTCCACTTGCTGAATTGTTTGGTGTTCGTAACGAAAACCAAAATGGCGACAACTACTCGACTGAAGTTTAACCAGCAGTGGAAATCAGACCTCACAGCAGTAAAAATCGACGAATTTTACAGGGCAACCCGGGACCAGTAACAGTACTTGACATCAACAAGAATGAATCTGATTTCTTCCATTTGTTGTTCGAAGATAATTTATACAAGCAAAATCGCCGATGAAACGAACAGGTATGCGCGAGTACAACAGGAAAAAAATGGTGTTGATAAAAAAATGGTACGAAACAAATTCAGCGGAGATACGAGCATATATTGCTTTTCATATAATTATGGGAATTGTTGTCGCGCCGAATCAGGATATGTACTTTACAAGGGACAACTTATTCAAACCAACAGCTATAAGTGACCGAATTACAAGGGACAGAATTGACAAACTGCACCAGTATTTTCATGTTGCAAATACAAGTGACAATCCGCCCAGGGGACAGGCTGGACATGATAAACTGGCACATGTGCGACCAATATTGGAACAGTTGCGTAAAAAACTTAAATCAGAATATAAGCCCCATAAGGAAACCTCTATAGATGAAAGCAATGATTGCTTAACACAGGTAGATTAGGATTCAAACAATATGTCCCTATCAAGCCAACCAAGCGCGGAATCAAAGTGTGGATGAGGGCAGATCCAAACAATGGATACGTCAATGACCTGCAAGTTTATACAGGGAAAGATAACAATGTTGTTGAAAGAGGACTTGGCGAGAGAGTTGTACTTGACCTCACACGTGATATATCTGGGAAAAATCACCACGTTTATTGTGACAATTATTTCACAACTGTTCGGCTATTTGAGGAACTCCTGAAAAATAAAATTTACGCCTGTGGTACTGTTCGTGCAAATAGAAAGGGACTGCCTAGTGATTTGACCAAAACAAAATTGAAACAACAAGGGGATTTAATTCAAAAGCAGAAGGGACAATTAGTGTGCACAGCTTGGCACGACAAGAGGACTGTACTGCTTCTGACTACAAATGCCAATCCGACAGATACTACATCAGTTCAGAGGAGGCAAAAAAATGGAGCCGTTTGTGAAGTTGCATGTCCGATGGCAATAAAAAATTTTACACACAAAACATGAATGGGGTAGACCGTGCAGATCAGTTAAGGTCTACTTATAGTATTAACAGGAAAGCCACCAAATGGTGGAAATATTTGTTTTGGTTTTTGGTGGACGTTGCTGTATGTTCAAGTTTCATTTTGATGAGAGAATCACGAAACCACCAACTCACTAGTAAAACTGGAAGGAAAAAAGAAAGAACCCAGTTGGATTACAGACAAAAAACTTTCTCATCAACTCCTGGGTGCATTTAGAGGGAAACGAAAGCGTGAGTCTGTGGAGGATAAGGCAGTCAGGGGGACTTTTACACTGGGCTGGCCAGTTGATTTAGGGAAGAAACGGACATGCAAACAGTGTACCAAAAGTGGCATAAGAAAAGAACCTAAAACTGGATGTGAACAGTGTAATGTTAATTTGTGTGTTCCTTGTTTTAAGGCTTATCATAAGGATAAATTTCCTGAACTGTTTTGATGGATTATATAATTTAAGTGCTTAAATCAGGAACATTGTAAGTAGATTGTACAAAAAAAAAATTGTTTCATTGTGTAAATACTGTAAATAATTATGTTTTATTCCAGATCAGTGACAGTTTGCTAAAAACTTTTATCATTTAATCATTGGTTAACATATTGTGTATGTTTTCATAAAATTTGGATGACAAAATGATGATAAATAAAAAAGATATCACTGTTTATTTGATTGTTGTTGATATATCTGCATCAGCAGCCATATTGCCATAGGGCACAAACAGGAAATGATGCTTAGGGCATGAATCCAATATGGCTGCCAGGGAGCAAAGAGTTAAGCATTGTGGTTCTGCAGTCGGAAATTTCATTACTAACAGTAACATTTGTTCACTGTTTGATGTCAGGCGGTTGCAGTTATCATTTACAGAGTTATATTTATATTACGATGATTTTCTGTTAAGTTTGGGGTCGTAGATTTTGATCAAATATTCTTCTTCTGCTTTTGTCAGATCTTCGTTGTTACTCATTATTTTAAAGAAAGGGAAAATTTGAATTTTCCTTTTTCGCAACTGGCAAAATGTTCACTGCAGGGGGGTATTTCAGACCCTTGGGTCCCTGATTTGTTGTTTATGGACCTTTACTTGTGTGTTTAGTTTTTCTGATTGTCCAATTGTGATTTTCCCCGCATGTCAGACATGTTGCGCAATATATGATATTTAGCGATTTACAGTTCATGGTGGCATTTGCCAAAAATTCTGGTAAAATATACAGGTAACTTTGAGCTGAAAATTAGTCCATGTCTATCAAAACACTACTTATCACAAAAACAACACCTATTGTACTCAAATTGTTGGCATTCCCGGAATATTTCTTTTATAAATGTTGGCGTAGCTGGAGGACATCAAAATAACTGGCTGTTGGAGAGTGGGCAACCACTAATTTCTGTCCCAGGTCATACCACTATACTGGAGAAATGCTACTCTCTAATTTTGTGTTGCCCTTTTATAGGTTAGGTGATGTTGTTCACCCTGTGTTTATATATATATATATATATATATATACTGTATTAGACCCATGAATTGTCCAGGGCACTACAAAAATCAGTAAAGAGGGTACTTAATGGGACCACTTATTAGTTAAATTGATTTTTTATAAGGTGCTGTTGAAAATTTGTAATTATTACAGAGGACACCTATTAACATAATTCTGTTGCTAGGACTACATATAAACTGTTATTTAAGTTTTTTCAGGTTCACATCTCCTAGTCAACAAGTTAGAAAAAATTCTCGATCATATGTAAAAGAGGGGAGGGGTGCTAATAGGGACATGGACGCTTAATGGGTCTAATACGGTATATGTATGTATATATATATATATATATATATATATATATATATATATATATATGTATGTTTACTTTCTTTTGTAGGTATGCTACATATGTGAAGAACAAGGCCGTGCTAATAAATCTAACTCTGGTGCATGTATGCAGTGCAATCGGAATGGATGTAAAATGAATTTCCATGTGACTTGGTAAATTATATTTAAGAATTATAACTTTTTGTACGCCCATTGAAAGGCAGAAGTGTTGTGTTTTCAGGTGGATGGGTTGTCTTTTACGACAGTGATCTCAAGATAGGTACCTCTGGACTTTTTGGTTCACCTGAACCAAAGGCAAAAGGTAACCTATGGCAATTGTCTTTGGTCTGTCAGTGCCTGCTGTGCGTGTCCTTCATTAACTTTTACACATTTTCGATTTCTTTTCAAGAACCAGTTGGCCAGTTTTTACCAAACTTGACAGCAAATATCCTCATAGAGTTTGCAAATGAAAAGGGCTAAGGACCCATAAGGGCCCCAAAAAGAACAAAAACTTGGTACATATTTTAAAAATCTTCTACTCATGAACCGATAATCAGGTGAATTACAACTTTTTTATGTGTGATTGTATGATATCTGCTAAGTTTGGAAAGAAAAAAAGAAATCTATAAATGAGCCACTAGGGGGCACTTCAGTAACATAGGGTACTTTTATACAAATGGCTTATTAACTCAGAATAATTGACTTTTTGTATACAAAGGTATATGTATATGAGAAAGTTGGTTAAGAATTATCTAAGGATCATTTTGACCAACTTTCAAGGTCATGGATTGAAAGGTCAAGGTCACAGGCACAAATTTGACAGGTTTTCAATTTTTTCTCAAGAACCATTGGGCCAGTTTTAACCAAAGTTGGCAAGAAGTATTTCAATGTAAAGCCACATTAAGTTTTTAAATGAAATGGGGCTAAGTAAGGACTCAAAGGGGCTCCAAAAGGGGTCAGATCTAGGTATTATTCAATCAGGTGACATTTAAGGTCCAGTGGGCCTCTTGTTAAGTTAGTTTTTGTGTTGATGCCAGATTATAAGATACAGTGATATAATAATATGATAATTTTTTTCAGGCTGATTTGTTTGCTACCCCCCCCCCCCCCCCAAAAAAAAAGAAGAAAAATTGAGCAAAAAATTACCATATTGCCACTTACATGTACTAGTTGAATTAATTACTTATTACATATTACATTTCCGTGTGTTGCTTTGTGAAATACATTGAATTTGAAGCTCAAAACAGCTTTGATGATGTGTATTGTGTCATGCCCTTATTGTGTCTTGACCTTGCTGTGGCATTATGACTCTTACTCCAAGATGGGATCACAACAGTAGGTGCATATTGTCCACAAGGCAACTCTTACTGAAAATTAAAAACAAATTGTCCAGCATATTTGTCCATTCTGTCTTTTCAGTGCTCAAGCACAGGGACTGCTTTGTGAGGAGGCTGGTAACTATGGTGATAACGTGAAATACTGTGGTTACTGTACACATCATTACAAAAAACTGGTAAGATATCAAAAGTCATATTCATAAAGATAAGTGTATCTTGCTTGTTTGCATAATGGGTCTACTCTGTTTAGCCCCAGGGACACTGAAAGTTTATGATTTTATTCATGTGTATTTTGATAAAGATTTATGTGTATACATATATACAGTCAAACTTGTATATAAAGACCGCTGGGGGGGAATTACATAAACGGTCTTTATAGACAGGTGGTCTTTATACAAAGGGTCACACGAGATATTATGAAATCCAAGGGATTGGAGATGACTTTCATTATTTCCGACTACATATTTCTTCCCTGGTTAGATTTTCCATTTAGTAAATATATGTTGTGTTTGTAATACTAAAGGGATTTTCCTACCTCCAGGGTCTGGAAAAATAGAAATATTCATTTTTTTTTTAATTTCAAATTGGGAATTTTTGCATATTTTGGGGGAAATACAAGCCATTTTTGCATTGGGAAAACCTGTAACAAAACCAAAAATAGGCATAGGAAAATTCCTGTAGTAATACATTTACAACATGTAAATAATGAGAATAAGAAATAATTCAATGTTTTAAATAATATAGATCAATTTATGATGTAAATAATCTAATTGAATTATATATTTACATGTACATGGAGGATACGGTACATTATTAAAACTGAGACAAATATCTAAAAAGTGCTCAAAGTCGGTGATCTGTGTTGTTATGTCACTCAGAAGTGTAAAAATATACAGAAAGTTGTAGGTAGATGAATGTTATTTAATTTTCATTTTATTAGACATAATCCAATGCTACGAGCACTGCTGATTTTACTGTTTGGATTGAGATGTTAACTTGCTAATCAAGTGATGTTCGATAAGATATAATGTAAGATAATTACCCCACTGCATTCCTGAATATGAAAAAACAAAACATCAATCGTTCAGCGATGATATTTAAATGCTCCTGTTTGTAAAGACACCTTGTCACAAAGTTTGTCCTTTTTGAAATTTTTCTTTTTAGACTTAGTCTTTCGCCGATTAAGTAATCATCAGTGGAAACTTAGGGAAAAACAGCTGCTTTGTTTACAACATGGGTGCAGACATTTTGGACACCCAAAGTTGTGCGGAGAGTAAAATGAGCCCAGCGATCTGATTGGTCATTAAATGAAAAAATTAATTTTGCCATTAATAAATGAAATTAAGGTGATAAAAAAAATATATGAATATTAGTAGTACTTTGCAAATTATAGGGTTGACGGTTGAAAATTTAAAGGGAGGGGTCAGATGAGAATAGATATTTTCCTTTGGTGCGGAATACTACGAGTTGTAAACAAGTGAAAATTTGAAGTAGAAATGCAACAGCAACCTATACTTTTGATTGCATATTTTGTTATCAAAAATATTGATCTTTCAGCACAGGGTAATGATTTGACCCAAATTTAATAAACATGGGAGTGACAGTGACCTGAAGTTTTGTAAATTAGCATTGAGGCCTATGGGAAAATATTTGGTGGTGTCTGTCCTATAGAGAAATGCACATTTTACACATGTAGGCTGGATGAAGCCTTGAAATCAGTTATTTCTCCCATGTTTATCACTAAGTTGCAATTCATTCACTTTTATTCATATTTTTAAACAGATTTGAGGGTCTCTATGAAATGGATCACCTGTTGGGGGTCCACAGGCTGCAAAATGTATAGGTGTACTGCCTATACACACATTATTCTGCATTTGTTGGACATCAAGATCTCTTGAATTTACCCACATGTTTTATATTACACCTAGAACTAAATTTTTTGTCATTTATAGGTCAAAATTTCATCTGTACAGGGAAAATTCAAGTATTAGCCCCCCCAACTCTCCAACAAACATGCACATGTTCTTATATCAAAATTCATGTAGTTATGGCTATGCATAGTGACCAATTTTAATAAATTATTTTTGAAATGATGTTTCTGTTGTAAATTTTTACTCATTTGAATTAAAATAAGACCTTTGTGATGTAAAAATCGGTTGATTATTTTCTTTTGGGGGCAAATTCCACATATTAGACCATGTCAGTAGAATCGTGCAGTGTAGTTTGTACCTTTAGCTGTATATATGTACTGTATGTGAAGGGTAAGCACCAACTTATCTTTGAGAAAATTGCATTAAACTACATTTCAGTATTTAAGTCCCTTCAATAAAATAATTGATCACGCTATATACAGTGAAAACAGTGTAAAATTAGGTTAAATACCCCCCCCCCCCCCCACCCTTATGCTGAACCGTACACAAAAATTTTCACACTGGGGTTAGGTCATATTTTGTTAAAATTGGGTCATAGATAATTTGTAAATAACAAAATCTTTTGGAATAGAGTGTTTTAACATTTTTACATAATCTATCAATATTTTAACCTGTAGAAGGAATTTTCGATTTCTTAAATCCAGGAAATATTGTCCAAAAAGTGATTTTCATCTAATTTCCATACTCACTTACCTGTAAAAATACTTATCAAGTATCAATTATAAATTTCTTCTGTATTTAATCATCTAACAATCATTCATGTTGCAGGTTTTCATAAGTTTTGTTAAGTTTAAGTCATGCATTTTACTTTAAATCTCTTAATTTACCCCTCCCCCCCTTCAGCAAATATCACTGAACACTCTCTTGGGGCCATATCAGACAAAAATTAACACATGATATTGACTTTTACCACTTTTAAAGCTTAGTATAATTAAAATTATACTAAGTTTTTCATTTAAAACAGAACTAAATATGTCATCCTCTTTAAAAAGCAATTTCACTAGCATTTTGCACCCTGTAAGTGTTGGTCACCTTAAATTCAGACTATGTTATCTGCCCGTTGGATATAATTAGTTACATCATGAGACTGTAATTGAGGGATGAAACAAATAATGGACATGTCTGAAAATGATTGCATAAATATTTTATATGAATGAACACAATAAGTCTAATGAAATGTGTTGTATTAAAAGGTTATCTCCCTTCCATCAGTAGAAAGTCTATAAGCAGTCACTGTATGCAAGTAAGACAACTACCGGCAGACAAAATACAGTGGTCGTCGGTCGCGTAAGTCAAGCAGTCGCTATATAAGGGGCAAATATATAGTAATTCTCAAGGGGCGGTCCAAATACGGTCGTTATGGACTGGAAGTCGTTATATGAGCGGGGTCGCTAATTCAAGTTTGACTGTATTTGTGATTTATTAGATGTGTTCATTAAATATATGATTTTGTAGCTTAAAACTGAACTACAAAGATAAAAAGCTTTTGAACTTTGAATAAAAAAAATGTGTGTTGAAAAAAATGTTTTGAAACATTCCCACTTCATCTCCCCACACAGCAGACATATTTGTAAGTGTTTCACTGGAAAACAAGTCCCACAACAGATATAAAAGGTGGATTAGTTATATTGGTCATCATTGTATATCTGTACTTCCAACGTGAAATGTGCGAAGTCCCAGAGGCTGAATACAACTTGCCGACATCAACAAACAGCAACAAACAGAGAATGATTAGTTCATCCATAATAAATCCAAAATTTATTCCATTACACTAAATATCAAGCACAAACAAAAACAAAGAGATCTGCTTCCTACTGTCATTCGGCCTTTGTGTCATGCAAGTTTCTTCTTTCTGTAAACAATGAGGTATTCTGAAAACCGGAAGAAGAAACATGGCTCGGTGGCCGAATGACAGAAGGAAGCAGATACAGGTAAGACTAAGAGTCCCCGAGTCTGGGACTTCGCATGTTTCGCGTTGCGTGTACAGGTAAACAATGACAACCAATATAACTAATCGGCCTTTTATGCCTGTTGTGGGGCTGGATTTTTCGGTGAAAGAGTTATAAATATGTCTGCTGTGTAGGGAGATGAAGTGGGAATGTTTCAAAACATTTTTTTCCACACACATTTTTTTTATTCAAAGTTCAAAAGCTTTTTATTTTCCTAGTTCAGCTTTAGTTACGAAATAACGTTTTGTATTTGTGCTGCAGAAGAGAGATGCCAATATTAAACAGATTCCTGCCTTTAAACCAATCCCAGCTGATAATGCCACACCTGACTCTACTCCAGAGAAAAATGTTCCCTCCAATACTGAAGTTAAAGGTGTTAAGGTAAGACAACATGGTGCTTATTATTAAAAAGAGTTTTAGCTCACCTGAACCAAAGGTTCAAGTGAGCTTTCCTGATTGCCTTTTGTCCGTAGTCTGTCTGTTAGCCCATTCATCTGTTAACTTTTCACATTTTGTACTTGTTTCTGAAACAGCTGACGGGGTTTTGATGAAACTTTATAGGAAGCAAGTACTCTAGGTCCTCTACCAAGTTTGTGCATTTTCGCTCGCTTGGCTCAGGGGTGGATCCAGGATGGGGCAAAATAGGCCCCAGGGGTACCCCTCTTTAAAAATCTCCTCCAGAACTGCTGCATGGATTGCAAAAACACTGATTGCATCAGAGTGATCTACATAGATGTATGATTCAAGTTCCTTAATTTCACAGAGATCTGAATATAAATTTTTGGCGTCTTTTTAGACTTTGTTATTTTCGTTTATTTTTGTATGATTTCTTTGATTTTCTCCCCTATTATTCATTATGATGCATTCATTTCATGTGTTTTACCTGCAATTAGGTAGAGAAATGCTTTCTTGAAATAATTTTGCTGAAATATCAGTTTTTGAATTTTTTTAATGAATTTTTTAAAACTGAAAAAAAGAGGGGAGATAGTAGCAGGTTTTTTTGAAAAAAATGTGAAACTACATAATGGAAACCTGAAACAAGAAATTATAAGACATATCATATAATCTAATTGCGAAAAAAAATTGCAGGTTTACCATCCAATGTCAAATCATCTGCACTGGACCTGCAAAAAAAAAAAAAATGCCCATAGATTTATCAGCACCCCATCCCTGAGACAAATTTTAGAGTGAAAAGAGTGTGGATTATACATGCCCAATTACGATAACCATTTGTAAATTTGACGATATGGTCCAAAATTGTTCATGAAACTCTGAATAAATAATGAACAATTCATTATCTATAAATGCAAGGGAATACTCCTGTCTGTTATTGCTGAGATGTTTGTAAAAGATATAGTTTTGTTTCAGCTAAATTGGCTACTCAGGATTGCAAAGTTTAAACAAAGCCTGTATGACATCTTCAATACTTTGTCACTAACATTTTGTTCAAAGTCAGTAAATACTGTAAATGTGGAAACTATGCCTTGGGCTTGTTTACGCGAAATACGTGGCGGGGAGTCTTTTATGTAAATTACCTCCCACCATACCAGTCCAACAGTTGTGCTAAGAATTGTTGTTTAATACAGGACTGGTGTGACATCGCGTATGGTTTGTATTTGAAAACTGCGTAATTAACAACATGTGGAAATATCCGCATATACAGTAGTTAAACATTGAGATCTGAATCAACATCAAAATGTTTAAAGTTATTTCTGTCATCCATATCTGGGTAAAATATTTCCCCTGATATGATCAAAATTAATTGTCCACATACCGTGTCTCCATTATGGCAGAATTTCATTTAGTGGGCTCGAACCAATGCTGATTAGCATTGAGACTTCATGCACTCGGTGTAAAAAATATCTACACCCCAAAAGCACAATTCCTTGAGCTGTATATAACCATATCATCTCTGAACGAATAACAACAGGTTACTTATAGGGTGAATTTAGAGCTAAATGAGTTCATACAAGAATGATTTGGTTGAATTTTAATTCTGGAGATTAGATACCTTTTGATGAATGTTTTGAGGTATAAACCTTAGTAGAACAAATTACTAAAAATGTTGTAATAACTGCTGGGATTGGTGCCATGAAATTCAAGACCTTTGGCATTGACATTTACCACAAACTTCAAAAGACTCCGAAAAAGTTTTGCCGTAATTATGTAGTTGAGTCCATTGTTTCTCTCAAGGATGGACAAGTTTGAGAACTAAACTTAGTTTTACAGCACAATTAAATATTTTTCATTTATGATTACCAGATAAGCATAAATCTTGAATTTGTGGACGGATTATTTTTCAGAGAGCAAACAAGGCAGAAGCTAAAGACCCTTACAATTCACGTCCACTGTTAACTAATTTTCCATCACTTGGAGACAAGGACAGACAACCTTGTACTCCGCCATTATCACAGACAAGCAGTGGCATCGGTACCTCAGGAACTTCAGATTCATCAGCAGTTAGTCCCACAGAATCTCCTCTGCAAGAAGAGTCTGAAAATACAAATTTTCCTACTGTTTGTGGAACTCATCTCGGTGACAGAAACTCTTTAGAGAGATCTAATTCATCAGGAAGTTTGTCTTCAAGCCATGGTAGCAATTGTGACTCCAAATTAATTATGGATGCTAGATTTATGGCTCCATCTAATGACAGTGCAAGTGTACTTTTAAGTAACACTAATAGTAATTTAAGTAGTGCAAGTGATTTATTGAGCCTGACGTATTCAGGGTCACTGGACAGTTTTATAGCAGGTGCTACACCAACAGGGGTTAATAAACAGGGTCGAGGTTCAGAAGCAACTCAGAGTGATAACGAGACAGATCAAGCAGCAAAAAGACCAAGATCAAGGCAAGTGATTCAGTTGTTATATTGCAAGATGCTTTATTCTATGTCCAAATTTATCTTTTTGTCATGAGATGCACATCTATGAATAGGTCCTTTCAAAGCATGACTTATGTAAATTGTACATGTGTTCTTACAACTTGAAGTTTGAAAGCAAAGTGATTCATCAGTTATGTATGTAACGTTTTGATACATTGTTTAGGAACAATAGCAGACCATTTTTAATTTTCACTTGGTATAGTAAAATCCATATAAACTGCCATGGTGGAGTCTTGTGAACCCTTTCTTGACATGGATCAGTTTAAATTTTAGGTCATAAATAAAAAAATTTCTGACAAGAGTAATCGTTCCTACTTGTTCCTACTTGGGTATGGTTAACCAGTCGATAAAAAAAAATGGCTTGCATTTCCCGTGAAGCCCATCATAACCAAGAAATCGGGTAGAATCAACAGTATGATAATCAAAAGGTTATTCCGCCTCGCCAAGTTATAAGTGAATCGGCCAATTATTTTACAAATGATCCTGACTGCCGGAATCTACCGGAAAGCCACACAGGGCGACTAAACTGAAAATTGTGAAAACTACAGTAAAAAATGTTGCCCAAATAAGGGGTAAAGGACAACAATTATCACTGTGATGATGCCGACTGACCATAAGCCTAATGCTACCGAGTTAGCCCACCGTAGTCAGCTGCTTCAGTGTCAAATAGACCTACCTAATTGAGTCTATTTATAACCTATTTCTTTAATTATGCATGTACATAAAATATATATAGATCTTTACATCCTAAGTACATTTCTGTAAAAGTACTAAAAATCCTTTCCTATTTTGTTTTTGTTTATTCTATGATCTGTGAACAAATCCCACTTCCGATGCGACTACATCCTGCTGAAAGTACCATGTTTACTAGGCCCTAGTTCATGCTTGAATGTCGTTATATTATGAGGCTCCCCATAGGGAAATTTTCTTTAGTATTTTCTTTAATTCTCATTCGATTACTGCAGCGAACAAATGAGACATTTTATTTTATTTGCTGAAATATGTGATAGAACGAGATGAAGAAAATGACCATAATTAAAGATTAAAACAAACGGCAGTTGTACTATTTTATTATTTTCTGTATTTCTGAAACATGTAAATTTTTTAGTGTTATTTTTAGGGTATGTCCGGACCACAAATCACTCCACAAGTGTTCATATCTGTGTAAATTTAAGTAACTAATTATGTTTGCCGGAAATCTGAAAAGTCACATTTTTTGAAATTTTAATTTTGTGTAATTGTAAAACATTACCCACATAACAATAAATCATCCTCCGGATGCCCCACACATGTATATGTACTTCATCGATCGGGGTGGCTTCATCATCTTGTGTACAGTTTTGAAACCAAGCGAACGATTTGACATATGTTGAATAAACCAATCAACAGTCCTCTGTATTGTCTTTAAATCTCAACGTTACAGGTAAGCAATTATTACGATGCAGGTGTGAACAATAAAAACAACACAGTAGGCCTAGATAGCATGATTTCAACTTTCATAACTCCTTGACTTGGCCTAATCCACTCTTACAGCGACCCATAGCCTTTCCTGCACTTCTGCAGTGAAACAAAACATCCAGAAAAATAGATTTAATGTAACTACATGGGCATGAAGCTTATATTTTTATTTTTACCCAATATAACAGCCCACTTAAAACAACCACCCATGGGCAGCTTATTGACTGGGTGGCCATTTGGTAGATCCCGGTATCAGTTCTTAAGATATGGGTATTGATTGAGTGTTGATCATGCTTGTATTTGGTGTAGTGCTATAGAGTTAAATCTTTTTACATCACCTGGGTAACTCCCTTGACTTTATGGCCTCGGTCTTTGTCCCTTGTTGCCTGTCGAGCGGCATCTGCAAACAATTGAACATTTTTAATTTCTTCTCAAAAACTACTTTGCCAATCTTCGTGTATTTTTCACTGTGGTTGCAGTCTGTAAACCAATTTGGGAATATCAGCCCCATGGAAATAATAGAAAAAGACCTGGTTGTAAGGGCCAGTTGGGTCTGCTGTGTAGTTATGCAACCTCTGCACTGATCATTTTGAGATCAATGTGTGATAAATCAAATTTTTGTTTACTTTTTTGATACTGTAAAATTTATGCCAAACAAAGTAATGAAAAACGTGGCCTATCGTGATTGTCTTTTGCCTGTTGTCATACATGGGGTGCTGTGCATTTGAACTTTTACACATTTTCAACATTTTTACTCATTTTCAACATTTTCTGAAGAACCGGTTGGCCAGTTTCAACAAAATTTGGCAGGAAGTATCCCCATGTGAAGCCGCTTAAATCGAAATGGGCTAGGTCCAATAGGGTCCCAAAAATAAAAAAAAATGCTACATCTTTTAAAATCTTCTTCTCATCAATCCACCAAGTTTGGGAATGAATACATACTGAATCTGTCCATACACTAGCCACTAGGGAGGGGGTGTTTCTGTAATATAGGGTACAGTTTTATACAAATAACTTAAAACTTATTGACTATTTGTATACAAAGATATTTATGAGAAAGTTGTCGAATGTCACAAATTTCAAGGTCGTGGGGTCAAAGGT
Organism: Atrina japonica; assembly: GCA_030159075.1. Classification (NCBI taxonomy): domain Eukaryota; kingdom Metazoa; phylum Mollusca; class Bivalvia; order Pterioida; family Pinnidae; genus Atrina; species Atrina japonica. The sequence goes on from BROG01000885.1 coordinate 74,382, forward strand.
CAAGGTTAAAGTCACCTAAACAGAACAGAAAATATAACTGTTTTGTCAAATTTGAGACAGTTTCAACTTCTTCTCAAGAACCAGTTGGCCAAATTTTACAGGAAGCATCCCCATGTGAAGCTGCATAACGTCTGTAAATGAAAAGAGGCAAGAAGTCACAGAGGAGCCACAAAAATGGCAAAAACATGGAACATAAGATCAAAAAAAAAAAAATCATCACGTGTATATGTTTCTCTGCATATATCATATGCCAGAACATGTTATATATACATATGCTTGTATGACACTAATTTGACTAAATCAAAACTCTACCAATGGTAACTGTTTATCAGTATTTAAAAGTACACTAATTCATTAGTACACAGGAACACCTGCTGATTTTGTCTATTAATATATGTCTGTAGCACTATTACCATGATGACCTGATTGGTGCAGTGCCGCTTACGTATACATGTGACACGTATAATGATAATATGTTTTAAATGGAATGGTTAACCACAACACTTTATATATATATATATATATATATATATATATATATATATATATATATATATATATATATATATATATATATATATATATATATTTTTATACACACATAGTGTTGAATCTAGGATCTGAAAACGAAATCAGTGTGAAAGGGCACACAATTTCAGTTTGAAAGGGCACTTTAAACGTGTAAATTGGTTTTGAAGGCACCTGCACTAGAACGTGTGCATATTCTTGGGGCTCCACTAACAAATTTTAAATACTTTTCTTTAAAAATGTTTTAAATAAAACCAATAGATAGTTTTTCTAGAAATAGAATTATTTAATAATTTTTTCAATGAAAAAAGGGGCACAAGGGCTAGCCCTGGCCTGACATTTTTTGTTTTTGCCAATCCAGAAATATATACAGGGTTTTCCCTGCTCAATAATTCAGCATATTTACACGTAAAAATCCTAAATGACGCCTAAAATAAGATCTATTGCGTCCTAGTGGACGCGTTAAATACTTGATGTCTTTCAAGATTGTTTGGGTAAATAAACCAAGCATGCGACCTAATTCTACCAGTTTGCTTCTTTTTTTATGTCCATTTTTAATTCTTATGTTCTATTGCAATTCCACAAGAAAACCAAGAAACTGAATTCATCATTTTATTTACAATAAAACAGGAAAATCTTTACCTCTAATATAGATCTAGAATCAACAAGACAACATTGATCATCACTTTATGGGTACTTCCGGAAGTATAAATTAAAGAAGGGATACCAAACCCGACTTTCATTTGAATTATGGAAATTAAAAAATAATAATGAAAGTACTTATGATGGTTATATAAAATGATTTAATACTTGAAATGGATAAAATAGATATAATTTTCAAATAAATAAATTTGAGGCATCAATTAGTAGGCTACATGTATTTAGTAACTTTTCAGTTTTGCATCTATATTTCTAAAAACATGTAATTGTATTACAATTTATAGATTTTTGATATAAAATTTCCATATGATTTCAAATATAGTTAAAACAACTATATTTTATTTAATTTCATGTTTATAGGTTTATAGGGATGTCTTATTATCAACAAAAGTGCACATTTGACATTCAGTTTAATTCTGATCGAATTGAAGCGGACTGCAAATGGACTCCTAAATTACAAAATGGACTCCTAATTTTGTAGTTATGGGAGTCCATGGACTCCTCATATGAAAATCCCAGGGAAAACCCTGTATATATATTATATAGGAATCTAAAAAAAATAGTTGTGAAATTAGTCTATTGATTAATTAAAACAAGCTAGTAAATGTCTCAAGTTAAATATTTGATACATAATTTACACTTTGATATTTGACAAAAATTATTTCCTAAATTGGTAATAGATTGTCATGCTTAAATTATTTAAATAAATTCAACAAATATGTTAGATTTAGTCCTATTTGAATTTTTCCTCACTGTATCACATAGGAAAGGAAAAGTCCCGAGAATTCCGGGAGTCGTGTGACACGAAGTCAATAAAGTCCGAGAACAAATTTGCTTTTGGATTTGGCAGAAGACTTGGCGGTTTATTCCCATTTACAGTATTTTCACAGTGATTATGGCTTTAAAAAGTCCTTGGTGAATTCCTATATATGTACATGTATATTAGTACTTTGTACGATAGGCAACTACAAGCAATTTGCGTGAATCGGTTTAAAATCAACGTGTCCTTGGACACAAGCTGTTTTCCCACTCGCGAACTAGAGCCTGCTTCAAACAATGAATTGGACCGCGTAGCAGCACATAACCTTCTTTAATGGGATATTTTGAAATAAAACATCCTTTTATTTTTTTACAAACATTTTACGTATACATTTAATTTTCTAGCCATTTGAAAATAGCGAAAATTCAGCGAGTTTGCTGATATTCCTAATCACCTATGAGTCGTTTGACTGCCCTATCTCGGATGATTACCTGAGGCTATGTAAACTGATTAACCTTGAAATATACATAGTCTTGACACTGGTAATTGGGGCAATTAACAGATTTAAGAATAAAAAATAGGGATGGGGTTTCACAAGCAATTTCTCCAATGAATTGATTTTTTTTGGGGGGGGGAAACATTATTGGCATTTGACATCATGAAAAAGGGCATGGCACTGGAAAAAAGGGCATGGCGTTTCCAAAAAAGGCGCGGCGCCATGCTATGTTGCTCTAGATTCAACACTAATACAGTTCACCCCCGTTATAATGCCACCTTTCGTTTTTTCTGAATTTTGGCAGTATAACGGGTTTGGCATTATACCGAGGTTTACTCATTACGTCATTGAAATCAATATAATCCGCGTACATATATAAAAGTTTAAGTACAAGACACTGAAAACATGCGCATGGTTTATATTTTATTGATCTATATCTAAAATACATACAAATATTTCTAAAATACATCTGATTCATTAATATTTAAGGATAATAAAATTTAAAAGTAAATGTTCTGGACACTACACACTGAGTCACATTCTAATGTAAAATGTACATTTACTTACTTTTAAAAAAAAAAGTTGGTAATCTGCAGCAGTTTTGCACTCAGTGAATGAGATCGCAGGATACTCTTATGCATTTGACTTGCTTTAGTTATGAGATTTTTGTCTGAATTTTGTAAACCCTACAGATATCGCAAATCACCGTAAAGAGATTCGATGATAATATCATCGTTGATTGTTTCAAAATTGTCAAAATGCTTGTCACTGTTTACAAATTCACGGACAGGACGGCAAATATCAATTTTTTATCATCGTCTAAATAACGACACCTGCATGATCAAACACTGATAAAATTTAATTAAAATTGATTTTTACCACAGTGTTGAAAAATAATATAACTCCAGATGTGTATATTTTGGATGTCTTGTATTGTAATCGACAATATCCCTCTTCCGCAAGTGTTAAAATTGTCCATTTGCGAGGTATTTCAATTTTCAAGTCTATATTCACACTGTATACGATATCCCATTTACAACACACTGTACCAAACACCGGACAATTAACTCTAAATCAGTCTAATCGATGTTTATTTAACACTAATTATCAACCAGTACTCGACATTGTTTACTTGTGTATATATACCCCTGGTTATTTACCTGGTGCGGCGATACTGTTGGGTGAATTTACACGCATAAATGACCTTTTGTACTTGAAAATCGGGGGCGGATGGCGGTTTGCGGATTTTTGGTGTTATAAAGGATGAATTACATGGGAGGAAATCCGTTCTCAAAGAAATAGCGGCGTTATGCAGGTTTGGCGTTATAACGGAGAGCTTGTTTAGATAATTCCAGAATAATGCCCAATGTAGGTCCTAATGTTATAATAAGAGTTAAGCCCCTTTACACTATCTCTAGAACTTATGTGCATTTAGTTCATATGTATCAAAGAGAGGTAACTCAATCAGATGTAATGAGGAAAAAGCATTTCACTGTAGAAAATTCTGTCAAATGCCTGGAAACATGAACTGAAAATATGTTATTCCTTATCCACTCTCTTGTCTACATGCAATTTCAAGGAAAAATATGTACCGGTACTATTACTTTATTTAGATGCATTTTAGTGATTTTTTTTTTATGCAATATCAAGGAAAACTCAGAATATTCCCTCTGAAAAAAATGGCCAGGTAATTTGCCTCTTTTTTCCCCCATTATTCAAGTCAAGGACCAAGAACATTAACATTTGATATGAATTATCCTAGGAATATATATATTTATATATATATATATATATATATATATATATATATATATATATATATATATATATATATAAATATAATTAAAAAACATGTGATCTGTCCTTAAAGCTGAACTAGGAAGATAAAAAGCTTTGGAACTTTTAATAAAAAAAAAAATGTGTGTTAACAATTTTGTTTTGAAACATTCCCACTTCATATTCCCATAGAGCTTACATACTTGTAATTGTTTCTGCAGAAAATCAAGTCCCACAGCAGGTATAAAAGGTGGATTAGTTATATTGGTCATCATTGTATATCTGTACTCGCAACACGAAACATGCGAAGTCCAAGAAGCTGAACAAAACTCATTGAATCTTACCTGTACTTTGCATACTTCAACTTAATTGAACCTGCACATAAAGGTCAATATTTTCTGGTCCTTTGGGTGGACCCTATATACAGGTATCACTGCACATGTAATTTGTTTTCTTCAGTTGTGAACCAATAATTTGACAAACCCATGTTCAAGGGGACAAATATGTAATAAAGTCTCTGTGACTGCAGCCTCAAAAGTAGGCCAAATTTTCTGCCCTGATTTTAAGCGATTTTTTTTTTTTGTGGTAAAATCGGGGCAGAAGACCTCCCATATACTTTCTTCGTAGCAAGATGCTGTGATATTTTCACAGCAGTTTAGCGATCGTTTTAACCATCTATCTCTTATCGCTTACGTCTGATATTTGTTGGTATGCTTTCTTGATCTTTTAGATGTATAAATCCATCGTCACTAAGTTATGACATGACATAATTCCATGTCTATGAGACATTTATTCTAGCTACCCATCGTTTTTTGTATTCACGTCGTCTCTCCATTTTGAACATAAGAAAATGTAAGACGTTCGCTGATTGGTTGATCATAATGCAACAATGAATATGCATTTATCCATGGATGATCTTTGCTACAAAGAAAGTATATGGGAGGACTTCTGCCCCTGATTTTACCACCAAAAAAAATCTGCTCGGGGCTGAAAGTTCGGCCTACCTCAAAAGCTATTAATTTCTCAAAGGCGTTTTAGGTCACTCATTCTTTCCTCTTAAAATTGTTGAAAAAAGTGTGTAAAATTTTTGTTTTGTTGCGACGGTGATGGTTTAGCTCCAATTTTAAGTAATTGTTACACTGAGGCTTGCAGTCCAGTTTACATAGCTGCTAAACAAATAGCAGATATTGGTGTTTTTGGACTTAAAGTTTTGCAAAATTGCTGTGTTCGGCTCAATAACAAGTTGTCATTAGAGTCTTGGCTCTCAGTTAATAATTATTAATGGTGTTTGCATTGAGATTGATTTGGGGTAGAGCATCAATGCAGATAATGTACAATGTGCATTTGGGTTCTTTAATGAATATGACCTGCCTCCTGAAAAATGTTCACATCTCTACTCCTAAACTTACATATTTTTAGCTCACCTGAGCTGAAGGCTCAGATGAGCTATTGGGATCACTCCCCGTCTGTCGTTTTTGACTTCTTCTCTGAAACCACTGGAGGGATTTTGATGAAACTTGACAGGAAGCAAGTGCTGAAGTTCCTTTACCAAGTTTGTAGTTTTGAGCCAGATTGACTCAGGGGTGGATCCAACGTGGGGCAGAATATGTCCCAAAAGGTACCCCTCTTAAAAAATCTTCTTCTTGAGAACCGTTGCATGAATTAAAAGAACAGATTGTTTCTGAGTGATCTTACATGGATGTATGATTCAAGTTTGGTTTTTTCATAGAAATCGGAATATTAATTTTTGGCACGTTTTTGAGGTCTTTTCAGACTTGGTCATTTTCATTCATTTTTGCATGATTTCCTCAAATATCTCTACTTGCATTCACTTTTACAGGAAGCAAGTACTCAAGGTTCTCTACCAAGTCTATAGTTTTCAGCCAGATCGGCCTTGGGGTGCATCCGGGTGGGGTAAGGTACCCCTCTTTAAAAATCTTCTTCTCCAGAACCGCTGCATGACTTGAAAAACAGATTGTTTTTGAGTGATCTACGATACACGAATGTATAATTCAAGTGATCTACGGTACATGAATGTATGATTCAAGTTTATATTTTTCATAGAAATCGGAAAATTAATTCTTGCCGTGTTTTTTTAGGTCTTTTCAGACTTTGTCATTTTCATTCATTTTGCGTGATTTCCTCAATTATCTCCCCTTGCATTCACTATGATGCATTCATTTCATTTGTTTTACTTGTATATAGGTGAAGAATGTTTTTGTGCAAAAATTTTGCCGAAATGTAATATTTAGATATTTTTACTAATTTCTTAAAACTACAATATTTATGTTTCTTGGTCAGAACAGCCTCCATGTACATATTCTTCTTTTCACATTTGTAGATGGTTCTCAGGTGACTGATAGAGGCCCTCTTGGGCCTCTTGTTAACAGGTGGGGGCAGAGGGCAGATAGCCTTTCTTTAAAGAGTGTATGTCTCACTTCAGGGAATGTACAGTGTTTATGGTAGTTGTATAGTCACATGATGTGTGTTTGTGTGTCAACAGACTTACAGTATAAAATAATACAGTTTGATATCAATTGAAAATGTGCCAGAGCTTTTATTGATTGAAAATAATAATAAATATAAACATTGTACACTGTAATATATATACACATCAATCAGTGAAAGTTGATCTTCAGACATATAAAATGGCCTGAACTTGTTTTTTTTTTCTTTTTTGCTTTCAGAACTGATAGGGGTAGCATGGGGAAATTTCATTCTGAATCATTCTTTTGAAATTTTGTGTTCATGTTTAAATGGCATAGAAATTAACATCTTTAAACTATCTTTAAGAATGATTTGTACTTGATAGACATATTCACAGCACCACCCTTAAACTATATGTATCATTGACTATAACATGTATGTGGTAACACATTCAGTGATGCATTAAGTGATCTCTCAGAAGTTAATTGGTTATGTGATTCTCAAAATAGCTGATTTACTTTTCTTGATTTTACAGATCTCAAGAAAAAAATGACAAAAAGATAAAAAGAACAAAGCCACAAATCTCTGCAGCAAACAAAAAAGTGACTCGAACTGTGTCTTCTGATGGTAAAGAATCCTCACCTCCTGTTGTAAGGAAAGGACGCAAGAAGTCTGAAAGTTCAAATAATGGGAATAATACATCAAATAGTCACAGGTATTAGTGTTTTGATAAGACATCAATACAATGATATGTTGCTGTTTTTTTTTCTGACGATACAATATGTTGATACGAACAAAAATATTGATATTTTCCTGGAAAATAATTCCAGATTTATGTTGATTCTTTTATCACATTTGTACATCAGTGTGTGTGTGCGTGCGTTCGTGCGTGCGTGCGTGCGTGCGTGTGGTGTTTTAAACCTACCTATGGCATATTTTTACACTTTTTAAATTGAATGTTTAGTAAATCAAAGGATTCATTCACATTTTCATTCAACAATCTTTAAAATTGTTCTATATGAGGCTTAATATTTCACAGCATGTGCTTAGGTTGGCGTTTATGTAAGGTAAATGGGTTTTGCCTGATGTGGAAAACAACTGAGGTATTCCACATAAATCAACACAAGAAGGAACAAGATGCGTTCCAAATGGGGGTGCGATAAAGGGTTACAGGGGTGTGATAAAGGGAGGGCTGATACAGGGTGTGTGATAAAGGGCATGTGCTGGCTCCTGTATCAGAGATGAAAAAAGCTGGTATTTATTACTAAATATATGATAAATTGTGATACACTTTTGCCCTAATAGGTATGATATTACATTAGGCCAAATAAAAAATATGGTGTTTCCTGTTACCTGACTATTCTGAAACATTATGTTTTTCTGACAAGAAATGACCAAGATACAGCCATTTTATTACGATAAAATTACGGCTACAGGAAGCAGCCATGTTGTTTTCCAAAGACAGCACCCTCTGTTGTTTGTAACGTAGGCTACACCCTTCTTTTCATATATACCACATACATACATGCTTACAGATTCTGGATCACGTTTTTTCTCTCAAATGATATTAAAATGTCGGGTTTCAAATTTTAAAACGTCAACTGAAAATAAAAGTTAAATGGTAATGAAATAAAGACTTTGAAATCCCCCTTTTTTTTTTTTGTTATAAACATAAAATTATTGATTGGACCGCTTAGCATGAATTAAAAAGTCTAGATCTACCCAGAGACATGCATAGCACGTGTTAATAACGTCAATGATCTAACCTAGTGTAGGGATTTATTTTTGTGTATTTTGATTTCAGTGTAAGATTATCAAAGCACCCGCTGTGACAGTCCTAATTCAGGAACGTGCCATACATACACACGCTTAGGCGCTGTGTATAAAGTCGGCTGGCTTGTGTTTTTAGCTATTAAAATCGCCCTGCGTCTGTGGTCCGTCTTCCGTCCTTAAACAATTCTTGTTATCGCTATTTCTCAGAAAGTACTGAAAGGATTTTTATGAAATTTTACATATAGGTTCTTCTTGAGGTGTAGTTGTGCACTACTGTACATTTTCAGGCGGGTGGGATCACAAAATGGCTGCCAGGTGCCATCTTGGATTTTGACAATTAAAGTTTAACGGTATTTCTTGAAAACCATTTACATATCTTACCACTGAGCCATATATATTCTTGTTTTTTATGGGTAGACACATTCATTGGTGTATGATCATTGGGTCATTTTTTTGGGGGGGTGTCCTGCCCCACCCCCTGAAATTTATATTTTTACTTATAATTTAAAAACCATTCACAGCCTCACCCTCACCCTTTAACCATATATGTTATTGATCATTATTGGGAAACACATTCAGTGGTGTATGAGGTGCCCTGCCCCACCCTCTGAAATATATATTTTTACTTTCTCTCTCTCTCTCTCTCTCTCTCTCTCTCTTTCTCTCTTTCTTTCTTTCTTTCTTTCTTTCTTTCTTTCTTTCCTTTTTAAATGTTTCAACTTTCCCAAAGTTTTTCTTATTGGTAATTTCACATAAATATGTAGTGTTCTAGAAGAGCTGTATTTTTCATGCTTTGCACCTATCCTTATTTATTTATTTTTTTTGTTGGTTTTATGTGGTAATTGAAAAAGCATGTTTTGGTTACAGTCAAACTTTTGGTACCACAAGAAAACTGAAGAAGAGAATTACAGGCTTTGTGGTTGGATTATGTCCATAAAGGGGTTCCTTACCCTGGTGTATACATCGGTTATCCCAACTCCACTTGCCAGAAAAAAAATGGTGTGTCCAATTTCACCCCAGAATTTTGACTATTCTGTGGGGTGAGATTGGACACAACAAGGGTTCCAAATTTTGACTGTTTTTTTAATCTTTTTGTTTGTTTCTTATTAATGATCATACATGATCTTGCCTAGAACATACAAGAGAGTAGTAGGAACAAGAAAATATAAGATTTATTCTGAAGATAAGCTAGAAGCAGATGTTACCACAATGAAAAGTGCAATGTCTGTACAAAAAAAGGCTTATGAGCAATTTGATGTCAAAAGAGGAACAGTGTGTAATAGAGTGAAACAGTATCATTTAGTATGATTCAGACTGGTGGTCAGACAGTTTTCGGCTGTGCTGAAGAGCAAGCTTTTGTGCAACACTTGCTCACTGTAGCTGACTGGGGGTTCCTGTTTGACAATGCAGATTTACATTGCATAGTGAGGCTGTATTTGGCTGTAATCAAGGGTGCAAAATACCACAATTTAACCAAAATTACCAAAGAGGTGATTGATTAAGATCATTCATGAAGCGACATAACACGGACCTCAGTGTAAGGATGCGCCAAAACATTGCAAGAAAGAGTACTACAACTGTTGATCATAAAATAGTCAATGAATATTACACAAATATAAAGGATGCTCTGGAAGATGTGCCTCTAGAAAAAATAATTATTTATGATGAGACTAATCTTACTAATGTTCCAGATGTCCTTGCTATTTTTAAAAACATTTTGTTGTCTAAACTACCCCCAGTAGCAGTTTTGCTTTGGAAATATTAACAAATCATACTGTCAAAAGACACCCCAAACCTTGGGGTTAGATTGGACAGTTTTTAACCAAAACAAAATTGGGGGGAAATAAAATAAAATTGAATAATTTGTGTATTATATGGATGGCTTGTTAGTTGTTGTTGAATTCCACCATATTCATTTTATCTTTCTGCTAAATGGTATAGAGATATTATACATAACATGCAAAAATTCTCCAAAGTCACCCCAGTTTACGGTAGTACGTTTTGAAATGTTAAATTAAAATTTAAATTTCCGTTTTTAGTAATAATACCAGCAAAAAATAAAGCTTCATGTATGTTTTATTTATTGATATTAGCATTTAATGATCAATACACATTTGTAGAAATAACAATACATTTCTGCAATGCTTATAAAATAATTGCCTCATACTTATTTTAAAGGTGCATGGCCGATCAAATTGAACTACATGAAATATTGTTAAAAGTTCTCTGATTCACACATTATGCAATTTAAAGACATACTAATGAAAACTACTGCGCACCTACACTGTAATTAGTCAGAAAATGATATCAACTACATGGTACAAACACTCCTGATTATAGCGATTGCACGTGTATCGGTCACTGCTGTTACATCGATACGAAAAGCATGCCAAACATGAATGTACGTCAAATTGTGGAAAGTATTTCACCGAAAACTGCAATTGTTCATTTTTTTTAAATAAAATTGTTGTATTTCTATACATATACTTTTACCACTTTCAAGTTAAATAGATAAAAACAAAAGAAAGTATTGGTATTCTCTGACCAGTTTGAGTCTCCACGATTGAACAGAAGTGTTATATAAATAGCCTTGACAAATTGAGGTTTCTTCAGGGGTTATTCAAAGGGTGGCAAATTATTAATTTTGCTTCAACTTCATTCCTTCCTCAAAACATTTCAACACTCTTTATCAGTTCCTAAAGGCACAGCACAATTTTTTTTATTGATTCTATCTCCCTTCTTTTTCTGTCCTTTGTGTTTTGTTTATTTGCTACCTGTATGGTAACGTTTTTACTTCTTTGTAGAATTTTGGTAAACTCGGACCCATCTCAATTCGTGCCCGTCTCAACTCTTATCCTCTTTGGCTAAGTCATGCTTATGGTTGACTGACTCATAACCAAAACGATTGGAAGAGTCGTACCCATTGTTTTACTGATTTGTACACAATAACGTAGGAATTATGGTTACACCGATGACTTAGTCTCAAGCACATAGAAAAACTACCCGGTCTCGATCATTATTCTATGTAGGAATCATGAATACCCATTACGCTTTTTAGGTCTGTTCCATTCCGTTAAATTTTGTCAGAATAGTTAGTGTTCATATCATGTGACCTCAACAGAATATCGAGCAAGATCGCTTTCAGTTTCGTAAAATTTACTTTGAAAACATTCAATGATATCTCGTCTCGGTTCTTCTCCTAGGATTTAATTGTTGATAGATGTTGGAATTCTTTTTTGTAACAACTACAAGTGCCATCACTTTCTTGTAGGCTGCTTTTTCACATCTGGCATCTAATACTGCATGGTATCTAGATTCCAGGTCATATATATATAAGATAAAATGTTTAACTGGAAGTTTTCTGAAGTTGCATACTATTATGACAAAGGGTAACAGAAAACATCAACCCCAAAAAGGTCTATTGACCCATACCAGTAGGAAAAATTACATGTTTTTCAGATACCTTTTTTGATGGATATAGAAAAGGCTCAGAAATATTTTTCACCATAGAAAATCAACCCAGGTGCATTTTCTACTATAGAAAAATAACCCAAGTATATTTTCATAATAGAAAAAAAAAAATTCAACAGTTAATAATGACCATGTTGTACAAAAGTTACACATGTTTTAGTAGGTTGAAATTATATACATGGCAATTGTGTTTGACGGTCCAGAATCAATCGCTATGCTCTTTCCTACCCGTGGATTCATGTGCTTGAAATCGGTGATTCTGGGCCGTGGTTTTACCATTATGAGGGCGCTCATCAATATAAACATCTATACACATTCGGGGGTTCTATTTCTTTGTTTTCAAAACCAAAATCAAATTGCCAAAAGCTCTAAAATTGTAACGACCCCTTTACCTTATATCCATATAGCCTGGCGAGATGTAGTCTCGTGAACCCTTTCTTGACTGACCTGTAGTCTCGTGAACCCTTTCTTGACTGACCTGGACACGTTCAAATTTTAGGTAATAAAGAATAAGGACATTAAGAATAGTTTCGTTCTTTCGTGTTATCCTACCTACGAGTATCCAGTGGGGAATAAAAAGTTTTTTCCCATAAAGACTGTCATAACCGAAAATTGAGTAAAATCATCCGCAAGATAATCATGAGATTAATCTGCCTGTCACGTTTTGTAAATTGGATTATACCTCTGTCAGTGAAGTACTTCTGAAGCCCATTGATTTCTACAGATAGTTGTATGTCATTTCAATACCAAATGGCATATTTTATGGTAATTACTTTGTAGGCAAATACATGTATACCTTCATAAATAATTCTACAATCAAACAGGCGATAGGCAGGAATGAGTTAATCGATGGGCACGAGTCGGCTAAAACATGGGTATGAGTCAACCAATTCACTTAGGTACGAGTTGTGATGGATACGAGATGACAATAACCCATATGTTGAACTTATTCATCTGAGGTTGCCTTGAATATTACGCAACTCTGTTTGTATTTATTGTCGTTACGAGTCTGCTATTTTAAATTTAGGCCTGATCTTATATTTCAACCTTGATGTTTACCAACACTCGATTGAATAGCATGTGTCATCTCATTATAAATAAAATGATATCCCGACATCAGTGTCTCTGCCGACATCAAGGGGATTAAAAGATGAAGGTACCGACATCATGAAAGTTGTTTTTTTTTAGGGGGGGGGGGGTATTGTACACAACAGCGGATTAGACCTAGCTGGGGACATAGTATGCTGGTATTTCCATATAGCAGTGATGAAAAAGGAATAGCCACTTATTCATTCAAACAAATAATGATTTTAATACATACTTCTTTGGTTAATCCATTTGTTGTAAATGAATAAAATAAGAATTACAGAACGCATTTTCCCTGGCTTTGTGGCTATTAAGGAACAGTTTAATCATACCTGTCAACCTCTAAAAGTAAAAAAGCTGGTTATGACCTGCATTGACTAAAAAAATCCCTGGACATAACGCGTACAGCATTTTTTCAGGCTCAATCGAGTAACAAAAATATGTTTACATGTACATATACAGTAAAACCTGCTATAGCAGCCACCTCTATATAAGGATTACCTGTTTACAAAGGCCAGTTTTTTCAAGTCCCTTGACTGCATACTTCAACTGAATTAAACCTATGTATTAAGGTCACCTGCACATAAAGGTCAATATTTTCTGGTCCCTTGGGTGGCCCCTATACTCAGGTTACACTGTAATTATAGCTTAAAAAAGATATATAAAAAATTAAATACAAGTTATCAAACGGATCTACAATTTTAATCAAATTAAAGAATTAGTATGAAAATTTATACATGGGTCTTAATTGCAAATTTTATTGTATTACTTATAATAATGATTATAGATGAATATAAAAAAGTAAAGATAATTTGTCTTTCATCAGTCGGGTTTGGTGTTGCCCTGATCATTTGCATGTACTTGTATATTTAGAAGGGAAATTGCAGAACCTTTATTGTTGTTGGCAAGCCTTTTCAGTGGAATTAATTAATCTACTGCAAATTCTTTTTTGCTTCTGTCCAATTTACTGATATCAGTTTGAGAATTTTTATTAAATTTACCGGTATGCAAAATTTATCTTTCATCTATCGGGTTTGGTATTGCTCTGATATTTTTCCCTCTTTGTGCTCTTTGTGGTAGGAAGGAATAGCACAATATTCCTTGAAGTCAAGAATTTTCAGTGGAAATTAATCAATATACTGTAAATATTTTTTGATTTTTGTTCTATTAAAATTTATATTAATTCCAGAAATTACTGTTTGGTAACTTATTTGCCAATTTTAGACTTAGTTGTTGTCCGTGGAACTTCATGGGAGCATTTAGTCACTCTCACAACATATCAAAGAAACCAATCAAACATCGACATGGAGTAACGACCGGTCTCTGATTGGATACAAAATTAGAAAAAAATATGTGTAGGCCCTAAAATTGGGGAAAACTCGAGTTAATGATCGGGGGTCGGGTGAAAACGGGTCATTTTTCGAATTCCCGGGTTATTTCAATACCCGTCCAGGTATTAAAAAATAGCGAGTCAAAGGTCAAATTTACAGGTGTCACCCGCAAAAAACAGGTCAGTTGACAGGTATGTGTAATCTACGTCATGAACACAGCATGTAAATGCATGGTCTGTTTGAAAATGATTTTTCGGTTTTGGGATCAGGAAGATAATCTCCTTCAAATAAATCCAACTTGTGATTAGGGTGAACCATTCCTTTAATGATAGAGACATCTTTTAATATAGGCCTCGGAAATACATGTAGCATGCCGATAAGTGAGCAAAAAGTGTTACTTTCTCAAGCATAAATCTTGTAGCATGTTTAAGCACCCAGCAACACCCCCCACCCCACACAGAAAAACAAACAAACAAACAAACAAAACACCCAAATTGAAAAAATCAAACAAAAACAAAAAAATTAATGGATGACACTTTGGTATCTGAACATTATTTTTTAGCTCACCTGAGCCGGTGATCTATATTTGGAATCTCTTTTTAATCTTTACATTCTTATCACATGGACAATCGTTTTCCTGATTTCATGTACAAGGTGCTTTATTGAAATAAAATGAAAATTATTATACCCCCCCCGCCCCCCTCGGCAAGGAAGTTTGCTATAGTTTGTGCAGTAATTCACAGGGCATAACAGTATTCAGACAAGAAAATATTTCCTCATCAGTTGCCATTGCTTTGATCGTACTAATTACCACAAAAAAATACATTTATTGAAACACAACTGAAGTTGCCAAAACACTCTAACATGAATGAACACACTCAATTTGTAGATTTATATTTTTAAAATCTACAAAAAGTAATGTAGAAATATTCCGACAATATCAGATGATTTCTTTAGGATTGTTTCAGTAACTGAAGTTGCTAAAGATGTGTTTTCGCTAATTAGTACGACTGAAGAGTAACTATCACGTCAGTGACATCCGGAAAAGAAGAAAGTAACCTATCCTATGTTGTCAAGGACAATTTTTATCGCGAATCTGATTTTAATACAGAGCTAATTGGTCAGAATAGAAAAGAATAATCTTATGATTTAGTTTGAAATAATTTCTTTTCTATTTTAAAACTTCTGAATTTAGAATTTTTGCATGTATTTTGGGAATTATGAGCCATTTTCACATTGGGAATGGGTCCGGTAACGGGACCCAAAAATGGTCTAGGAAAATCTCTGTTTTGTACATTTTTGTATATGCATATGTATCCATAAGTTTAAGAGACTGAAGCAAAGATTGTTTTGGACTTGGTAAATTGTTGGTCCCCCACCCCTGGGACACTATGGGTGGGACCAAAACCATAGTAAAGCAATATGATGTCTATTTCTCAAAAAAAAAAAAACAAAACCTTCAGGTTTTTGTATAGATATATATGTGTATTCAAAAATTATAGGGACTGAATCAAAAACTAAAGATTAATTTTTGAACTTGGATATTTGTTGGTCCCCACCCCCGGGGTACTAGGGGCAGGTACAAAACTGTTGAAAAGCAATATAACGCCCTCTAAAACCATCAACATTTTTAAAGGCATAACCCTTACAGTGACATCTCGCAGCTGGAATGTGAGGGGTATTAGTTAGTCCATAGGTGACAGTTCTAGTTTATTCTGCATTGATGTACTCATTATTTCCAGAGATTTGTTTATTTAAGAATCAACTGACTATTTTTAATGGTCTGTTAAGGGTCAAAGCAAATGAATAAATTATAAATTGTAAAATTTTAAGTACAATGAAAAAGAACAGCAACATGTGAATCCTTGTGTCCATCAAATACTAAAGTACATGTATTACTGGAATTTTGTGGATATAGAGTTCTGTGATCTCATTTTTCAAAATTCTATGCACTAGGCTATACCAAGTTATGGTCTTAGTCAAATTCTGCTTGTCCAGTTTTTTTTCCCAATTAAATAAAAAATATTGACACAGATTAAACCTTTTTTATTTAACATAGCAGTGTTCTAGGGTATTTGAGTAATTTATCCATGTCCACGACAAATGAAATTAATCCTTTCCGTTAGAGATATTTGCAATTATTTATTCTCTATGAAAGCTTTAAAAAATGACCTGGCCTGGCACAGCGACCATTTATTTTTTTACTTCCAAAAATTAAATTGAAAGAACAGTGAGCATTGGTTTTATGATCAGTTTATAATCTTCTGAAAGGTGTTTTTTCTGAATGTTTGACCAGTAATATTGAATGGTATGAAATGAAGACGGAAGTCATTGAATGTTGTTTCCCTTCCGTTCACCATCACTATTTTGTTAAGACAAAATAATGAATGCTCACATGACCCAATTTATTTCTGCCATAATTCTAACACAGAGATTCTTGTTCAAAAACTACTTTGATAAATTGAAATAATCAAACAAACTAAACAATCTGATGAAAAAATTTAGGAAAATAGCTGATGCACGTATGCGTCAAATCTCAGCCGTTTAATATAATTTTAGGAACGAAAATGATTTATCATCTGTAAGCAAGTATATTTGTACATACAAACAGAAAGGTGATTATTACTTCACAAGCAGCAGAGGGTGCTGGGTGCTTCATGTCCATATTTTAGTGTTTGAAAAACAAAAATGACTGCTTCATACACATGCTATAGATGTGATATTACTGTAATAAAACCACTGTATCTTACTTATTTCTAATAAGAAAACCATAAATTTATTTCAAAAACTCTTTAGGGAAACATCATTTAATTCTAGAGCCAGCCTGTCTCAGTCAGTAGCGCACACGACTCTTGATCTTGAGGTTGTTAGTTTGAGTCCAGTTGGCAGCAGGTTAGATTCCTGTCCTTTGGATGTGAAAGTAAAAACCAAGGTCCCATGTCACGGTAGGTGACGACGCATTAAAGAACCCTCACTGCTCAATGGCCTAGCATAGGCCAAACTTTGAAGCCCTTCACCGGCATTGGTGACGTCTCCACATGAATGAAAGATTCTTGAGTAGGACGTTAAACAACAATAGAACAACAAAACGTAATTTTAATTTAAACAAAATTTGTCAAAAGGGTCATATTCTTTTAAATTATGAAGAACTGAATTATAATATGAAGGGTATTGATAAAACAAGTATTTGGACATGGACAGGTATATCATTACTGTTTTATGTAAATTAAGACGGCCAAATTCCTCAATTTCTTTTTTTTTTTTTTCCAGTTTAAACAATTTTTCTGTGTTTGGCGGAAGTCCATACTTTCAGAGCCTAAGTACCTCTGGACCATTGTCTCTGGGAAATTTTGGGCAGGCTAGTAAGTATTTTCATTTTTGTTTTGGGAGAACATAGAGAAATTGTTTGAATTATAGAAAATTTTAAGCTTAACAAATATTCATTTTCTGCAAATATTAAAATTTCACCTTGGTTTTGAGGTCTTTTCATGTAGGTGATATATGGTAATAGATATTGATCAATGATAAATCTAAATCTGTGTTTATTTTTTGGTTTTAGATAACAGTTCTATGATTACAGGACAACCCAAAGTGTTTCCAAATCTTCTGAATTGTAGCAGTAAAGACCAACAAAATGGGTATGCTGAACTGTTTTATACAAATTAATTGTTTGTTGAGTAATTTCTTTTTCACTATTTTCAGTTTTTACTGAAAAAAAGTCAAATGCTATCTCTATGCCCCAATGTTCACTGTTTGTCCATATACTATACTTAAATGACTTCTTATCAAGAACCACTGAGCTTATTTCAAATTTGGCATGGAAGTCCTAGGTAGGGGCTTTAAGGTAACAGGCACCTAAAAAAATATTTGTTTAAATAAATTTTTAGCAATTTTTTATTTCTTCTAAAGAATCATGATCAATGGATCAAATGTAACCAAACTTTGCAGGAACTGATACCCATATGAATTAAAAAAAACCAAAAACATGATACGTCTCAGGCCTTTTTCTATAATCTCCATAGGGCAGATATTCGAACCATATTTCCAACACAAAATGCATATGATTTTTTCCCAGTTTGATGAAAAATTATTCCTAGTTGGTCTACAGACAATGACTGTAATGAAAAATGAATGAATGCAAGGGAAATGCATTTGAAAAAAAGATTCTATCATATTTAGATTAACGTGTGCAAAATATTTTTCCCAATTGACACAAATTCACAATTATTTTCACATTATTAATATTGTGAAAAATTCCAAATATTGAACCATTCAATTATTCTTTACATTAAAATACCATCCCCTTTGTAAATGTAACCAAAAATTCAAACTAACAGTGTTAAATGACACAAAAACAAGGTATTTATCAAGTTGGTACTTTAACCTAAATAAGGGCGGATGCACCATTCTCCCTGGTTCTCTCGTGCACATGCAAGGATTCTAAAAATAACTCTGTCACAAGTTTCTGAGACATCAACCTATACAACATAGAGTCATATCTCAGATCTTTTAATTCTTTTTTTTTGGGGGGGGGGGGCTCCGTGGCCGAGTGGTTAGAGCATTGCACTTTAAATCACAAGGCCTCTCACCTCTGGTTCGAATCCCGCTAGGGTCATTTCGAACTAAGTGGGAAAGTTTGCCAGTTTTCTTGCGGAAGGAAGGTGGTCTTTACCCAGGTAACCGGGGTTTCTCCTCCACCTATAAAAACTGGACGTCATCATATGACCGAAAGATTGTTGAGTATGGCGTAAAACAAAAAATCAAATCAAATCAAATTTAATTCTTTTTATTTCGTGAAGGACAGGTACAGTATAGAATACTCAAATGTGGCGAGAATTGGTCCCCTACCAGGGTAGTTCATAAAATTGTGTTGGAATGGCAGTCTTATATTTTGAAAAAATGGCCTTAAAAAACACCTGAAAAGCCAGGAAATTTGTTAGCTGAAACCTGCATGAATCCTATAATTACCTTGCTTTTCTGGGCATGGTGATTTTTGAAAATCCTTGTTGTTTTGATGGTGACCTAATTTAGTTTGAATTGAAAATTACATGAGAGTGTTTCAAGTTGTAGAAGTAATGTGAGAAAAATAGAATTGATCACATGTAGTTTGTACTTTTTAAGCAAGTCTAACTTTTGTTCTTTGACAGGGATTTTCCGACATCATTAGAACAGTTATTGGAGAAACAGTGGGAACAAGGATCTCAATTTCTTATGAAACAAGGAGAACATTTTGACAGTAAGTACACACATGTGCACACATATGTACAAACACCACACATACATGCACAAACACCACACACAAACATACATGCACAAACACACACACACAGACAGATCTCAATAAAAGTGTTTACTTAAAGCCACATTTTCTGTACTCTCTTAATACTTATTCGTATGAACGACTTTTGTCGTATTTTAAAAGTCCTATTCCAACTACTTAGTTTATTAATCATTGATCTATTTATAAATAGTAAGGTGTTGCAAGTCATGTGGTGATGCTCTACTGAGCGTGTTCGTTTTACTGTCCAGGACAATCCAGACAAGTGGAACACCAATCAAATGCTCTGGAACACTGTCCTGGGCAAGCAATTTAGCCATAAGCTTATGTGAATTATGTCAGTTTTATCAGCATATTTGAAATAACTACTTCCTGCCCTGGTACATTCGATTGTAGCATGTTCCGATACTGTGCCTGAACAGTACTCTCACAGGGAATCGAGCTCACCTTTTATATCGCTCGTTCACCAGGGTTAATTTAAGAATTCCCACAGAATCCCCCTAATGTAATAACTCCATTAATATTTTGAAATTTTTTTCATTTTCATCGGTTAGGAGTGGTTTTCTAATGAAAATGTCAAAAATTACAATGACGTCCAGAAAATTACAATAACATCCCAGAATTGTAACTTTAAGCAAATAGTTGTGAGGTTTATGGATGCGATTTTCTATTGTAGACAGTACACAGACCTCATGTAGGGAAGAAAATTTTCTCAAACTATTTTGGATTACTGAAATGATCCCTAATTATGGGTAAATTGCACGTTTATTTCTGAAGGATATGCTTAAAGTATCTAAATAAATTCAACAAATTTGTTAGATTTAGGCCTATTTAAATTTCTCCTCACTATATCACATAGGAAAGGAAAAGTTCTGAGAATTCAGGGAGTCGTGTGACACGAAGTTGATAAAGTCCGACAACAAATTTGCCTTTGGATTTGGCAGAAGACTCGGCGGTTTATTCCCATTTACAGTATTTTCACCGCGATTATGGCTTTAAAAAGTCCTTGGTGAATTCCTATACATGTACAATGTATATTTAGTACTTCGAACGACATGCAACTACAAGCAGTTTGCGTGAATCGGTTTTAAATCCATGTGTCTGTGGACACGAGCTATTTTCCCACTCGGGAGTTAGAGCCTGCTTCAAATGATGAATTCAAACACATAGCAGCATAGAACCTTCTTTAATGGGATATTTTGAAATAAAAACGTTTTCTTTGCATGTACAAACATTTTGCATATGCATTAAATTTTCTAGCCATTTGAAAATAGTGGAAATTCAGCAAGTTTGCCGATATTCCCAATCACCTTTGAGTCGTTTGAGTGCCCTATCTCAGGTGATTACCTGAGGCTATTTAAGTGAAATAAACATATCTTGACATGGGTAATTGGGGCAATTAACAGATTAAGGAATAAACAACAGGAAGGGGTTTCACAAGCAGTTTTCGCCAATGAATTTATTTTTTTTCGGTGGGGGTGTTATTGGTGATTGACAGCATGAAAAAGGCATGGCGCTGCCAAAAAAGGGCATGGCATTTCAAAAACAGGGCAAGGCGCAGTACCATGCTATGTTGCTCTAGATTCAACACTATGAACATTCACTCCCTTCCTCAGTCGCTGATCATTCCCATTCATGCACTGATGACTTGGCCACAGATTCAGATAATGCTTAAAGATACCAGATCTTTACAAGATTTATTTTATAAATTTTAAAGTCTTTGTTTATTAATACTTTGTTGAAATTTGAAAAGATTGCCTGGTTTCTTTATCTAGACATTTTAGAAAAAAAGAAATAATGTGAAAAAGAAACCCAAAAGGGTTAATTCTGGAGAAGCAAAGTAATTCTATAAAAGTGCCATTGATTGTCAGGAGTGGGGGGAGGGTGGCAGCGGCAGCCCCAAACCCGTCATTAAATTTTCCTCATTGTCATTTCCGAAAGTTGGCAGGTATGCTAAGTAACAAATAGAGTTTACTGAACTTTGGATTTATGCAACATGTTTGTCGCTATGCATTTATGGATAGGGTTATGTACTGTATTTTATGGCCTATAAGTCGATATGGGGGATAGGTCGAATGGCCGATTTTTGGCAAAAATCCAGGCTTAAGTATTAGATAGGTCGAAACAGAGGATAGGTCGATGTCGGCAAAGATGGAAACATGAAATGGGAGAACACAGAAATTGCATCGTTTATGTTTAATAACTGGTGCTAACACGATGGTAGCCTATTAAAATAATCAGAGTGATCGGCCTATTTTACGGCACAGTATTAAATAGGAGTGATTAAAAAAAAAATAAAAGTTTTGCATCATATATATATTTAACATCACTTATATTACTCGTGTGTGTATTGATTATGTATACAAGCATCGCTATTATGTTACCTGTCAAATCATCATTAAATTCTTTATGCTGTTTACACAAAGCGACCCTCAATCCTTGTCTTATCCTTACATTGACCTAAATTATTATGCTACTGCAATTGTCAAACAATTAAATACTCAAGGTTTAGTGTCAATTAATTTATGTAACACCTTTTCCCAAAACTTTCCCAACTTCAAAGACTGCCGCGCGATCCTTATCAGTTGAAGGTCACGTTCCAGTGAACACAGCTTGTCTGAATGAAGACTTCACAGTGGGGTGCCGAGATAAGGGAATCATTCAAAAGTATAAACTGTCCGGTATAAATATAATGTAAACGATGTATTTTTATCACGCAGTTTTTGACACAGTCTTGAATCTCAATGATATTGTATGAAAGATCATTATTTTGTCACTTGATTATGTGCATTACGCACACACGAGGTCACATTTAATAGTCCGTAAATACAAATGGGTGTTTGGAGTAGGCCCCTAGATTATCCCATGGAAAATTTTGAATTACGATGTTAAAATGAGGAATTGCAGATACAAGTTAAATACTTCACTATTTTTTTTAAAGATAAGTCGATGAATAGGTCGAGGTCACAACATTGGAGAAAAAAAATATCGACCTATAGGCCGTAAAATACGGTACACGTTGTCAATGTCTTGAACTCTGTCAGGTTCTTAATTTTGTATTTAAAATATGGTAGTGTACTTTATACATTGGGAATGGCCGAATGGTGTTTTTTTACTGGATTCACATGTT
This sequence comes from Atrina japonica, assembly GCA_030159075.1. Classification (NCBI taxonomy): domain Eukaryota; kingdom Metazoa; phylum Mollusca; class Bivalvia; order Pterioida; family Pinnidae; genus Atrina; species Atrina japonica. The sequence continues at coordinate 97,098 of BROG01000885.1, forward strand.
GATGATGTTAATGAGGAGAAGGAAGAAAAAAAATTAAAAATGAAATTCCTAAATTTTGATGTACTCGTCTCTACACTAATGATTTGAATTTCATTTGTCCAGTGAATTCAAAATTTACACATCAACTGTGCAACGAAAAGTGTTAGGGCTTTCATATTTCAAATATGGATTCCTTTTAACAAGACTTTCTAAAAGTACCAAATATTTTGAACTTGTGACCCTGAAGTAAATTCGAAAAACTTTAGTTACTATACAAAATCAAGCATTTCATGACTTGGAATGTATTCCATTCCAAAATATTTACATTTCCTGCAGCAGTTTTCCAAAGATCCGGTGTTAATCTAGATGGCATTTATATTGGCTCTAAATGAAGTTCCTCATATGACATCACACCATCACGTATCTTCATTTAAAACATGACGTCAAACCAAGTTATAGCATTCATAAAAACTCTACTCCTTAGCAGGTGCCATATCAGAATTACTACCCACTGTGCGAGAAGTTGCCTAAATACTTGATATAGAGTTTAAGTTGAATCGAGAACTATGCGATTATTCCTCAAAGAGTATTTTTCCTCTAATGGTACTAAAATAAGGGGTAGGGGATCCATAAAATTTTAAATAAAATTTAAATGGCCTTAATGATGTGTGATGCATGTAGTGCTTGTAGACAAATAACCATAATCTCCGTGAATAACAAAATTATGATGGCATTCTCAGTGTATTTCAGTTCTATTAATTTGATTTTATTGAACACTTAGTTAGCGCTTAGATAAAAAAAACCATTCACATCTGCTGTTTTGAATAGTCATATTCAATTTACTTGTTACACTTGGGCCACACTTATTAAATTTCTAATTCTTTGGAAATTTTTCTGAAAATTATGGTTTGAACAATCAAAATTTTATTTTTCATTTTAAAATTCTTGAAAATGAAAATCAAGGGGCAAATGTATAAAAACATGGTACAAACGAACACTTTTCTTTTACAAAAAGATTATTTTTGTACATTGTCCAGTAATATGAAAATATAAGATTTTTGTCAAATTTGAGACATTTTTGACTTCTTAAGAACCAGTAGGTCATTTTTAACCACACTTGGCATGTAGTATCCATATATACAGGGCATGAAACTGAGACCAGTCAGTTCATTCCGGCTATGCCAACATCTTTTGATGTACCAACAAGAAGTGTGGAAAAGTTTGTTGGCATTCTCGGAATCTTGTATAAACACTATTAAATGTTATAAAAACAGTTTTCCAGGTAACTTAATTGATCTGAATGTCTTCAAAATGAGAACACCAGTCTTTCTTTTGTTTTTGACTGTCATTTTTACTTATAATATTGAAATATATAATAATAAAATATATTTAATAAGAAGCAAAAATATAGATTTATCTGAATTATTTGATAAGGACAGAAATATAATTCTATTTTATTTTAAATATTTGATACAAATGATTAAAGGCATACAAACTGTCAAAATGGATTCTTCTGCTTGTATTAAGTTTCAAATATTCGAAGATTTATATAAGTAAAATTTTTTTTTTTAATTCCAAATGGAAAAAAAAATTATGTCGTATTTGTGAAAAGAAATCTAATGTGAACAATTTGTATCCTTACATGGATGACAGAAATCTCAATTGTCAGCATATTTCGTTCATTCTAGGCAATATATTTATGATATGTTGAAAATTTTACAACTTTTAGCCTTTTTGGTATTGGTCTAATCTTGGGATATTTTTTTCTCATCAAATTGACAGCCTGTACATGTATGCCTTTAAAACAATGATCTGGCTTATATTTTTCAGTGCTATTTAGCTATAAATATATGAATTATCATATTTTCAAAATAAATCGAAAAATTGTAATTGTATTTGATATCTGATCATTTAAAATTTGAACATAAAAGCAAAAAACAGGTTGACATTTCTCGGTGATATATACATGGTAGCATAATATATTATAAAATTTCTATAATACAGACTTCCCAACCTTAAAAATTTTTCATGGGGGGGGGACTCTAAATTTTATTAAGAATTAATGGGAAAATGTTAAAATTTTCTGGTGGAGATATGGTTTTTTTTTATGAAATCATCAAAATTTTACATAATTATAGGGGTTTCCCTATTTCTGGGGGAAAGTTGGCAAGTATGATAATATATCTAGAAATGTAATTATTTAATTTCAATAATTTTAAATTTGACTTATAAACATATATGAATTATCTTTTTATCAGTGAGTTTAAAACTTAATCATTTAATTTTAATAATTTCAGTTCTGATACATACCAAAATTCAAGTACAGTATATATTTTCTCTTACGAAAATAATTAAAAACCGGTAAAATTAAAACAAAATTCAGTTAAAATATATAGGTAACTTTGAGCTGAAAATTAGTCTGTGTCTATCAAAACACTACTTATCACTAAAACAACACCTATTGTAGTCAACTTGTTGGCATTCCTGCAATATTTATTTTATAAATGTTGGCGTAGCTGGAAGACACTGACCAGTCGTAAGGTGGCTCAAAGATAATTTTTTTGGGCCTATGAAATTGACAATTATTGGTGGCCCAAAACAAAATCTGGTGGCCCAACTAAATTGAAAGAAATTACGTTTCTTGTACTTGTTTTATCAATGAATAATTATATTATATACATATTCATTGTAATTCATTATTCCTATATAATTGTATTCCTCAATCAGTCTTTCCCTGCACATTTCTCTAAAGTTGCTTAATCCTGAGCTCTATTCCTCATCAAAATAATCAGTCTTCTCATGATTTAACATGTTATCACCTGTGGATGCTAAAATAAAATAGACTAAAATAAATCCTACCGACTTTATGAAAAGGAAAATGTTATAAATTGAAAGTTAACTTTTTTATGGTCCCATGTTTAGACATGTTGTTGATAATTTATTAATGTGATTTGAGCTATCGTAGGTGAAAAATTTTGCATGCCCATTTTATGTAATATTTTAACTCATATATATTCCAAAGAGACCATTTGGTGGTTATGTGTATAATTGCAACAATCTTGCCAAACGTAACCCGATATATCAGTTATTGTTTGTCCGCCATTATTTTGAGCATTGCAAATTAACTTTCGGTAAATTTTTACGAAGATTATTACCGAGTGTCCAATAAACATGTGCTATTTGCAGTTAATATACATTCTATTCTTATTACCCTTTGCGTTTATATTCGTACAGCATCATTTCATACCTAAATCAGGCAAAGATGGTCTTTTTCGTTGTTTCAAAACATTCGTTTCTGAAATTGTGCACATGCTGGGTATGTCAGGTGATCTTGTCCCAATGCATTCTTGGTTTTATCATTCTTGACACATATGATCATGAACTGCCCAACTCCACCGGGCATGGCGGCACGATCGTAAAACATGAGCTACGCATACTTTTCACAATTATATTGTTTTGATTTTGTCAATGTCAGCATTCAGGGTAACATTAAAGATTGGAAAAATTTCTTTTAGTGACCTGATATATTTATTCATACGATTTTCTTCAAGTATTAAAAATAGTGTTGAAAAGCATATATTTTACATAATACAAACACTTTCCAATAAAAATCACTTCCTTTAATTTAAAAGTAAATATAAAACACATAAAAATTGGCCAATTAATAGACTGAAAATTACGATTTAGAACATTTAATGCTGACAAAAACGTCTACCGATCGCCGGAAAATGGACAAGAAGCGGTAGAAATATAGGGAAATCGGTTGAAAATTAGAAAAATTGGTGGATTTTTTCTCGCGGTAGATGAATAGAAAAATTGGTAGAATACCGCCGAAATCGGTAGACTTGACAGGTATGGAATGGGCATGTAAAAATTTTCACCTACGACAGCTCATATTGCTTTCACTATGGCGTCTCGTGAAAAGAAGATGACAGTCCTGCAGTACCACAGAAATCAACCTCAACCGGTTACATATTATCATTCTAAAAATTTCCATGGTCCTGTGCTCTGAAACAAAGTAATATCAATTTTATTAGTGTATTTTAACTATACTTTGTCAATCATCACAATTTAAAACCGGGTTACATATTATCATTCTAAAAATTTGCGATAGGTTTAGTCATTATCATGAACCAGGTTAATGGTTATCATTCATTTGTTTAGCGATTACCGAGGAAAAAATTGAATTAAGATAATTTCTTAACTACTCTCTTTTGGAACACAATATTTGTTCTTAATTATTGATATTAGGTCAATTAATAACTGTAAATTACCTTTGTGATGGATGAAATATTTCATAGGAATATTCACTTTTCGTTTTTTTCCTTAATTTTTAACTTGGGTCCGATTGTTTTCTGTTTTTATTTGAAGCAATACAAGTTCTAAGAAAAGTATGCCACGAGCGTCTGTGGTGTTCAAATGTAGGCCTAGTCTAATATTTCAATGTAGGCCATATGTGCAAGAAAAAGAGAAAACTTCAATGATTTTTGGTTTCTTGATATCACTTGTTTGTTTCATATTTTCTGATTTACATGCAAATTTTTTATTTGTATTTTATTTCCACCTTATCTAGACCTATATGGACGATAAGCATTGGTATTTGTACCTGATAGAATATAATATATGATTAGAGACAAATTTCAGTCGTATCGAGACCTGCATTTACTTACGCTTTTGAAACAATTGGATGATTCAAAAACATGAAATTTGCTTGGAAAAATAAGATAATACCAAAGTTAATATTCGGAATAAATAATAATATTCGGGATAAATAATATCATAAGTTAGTAGTCAAAGTAATGTAGAATAGCATGATTGAAATAGCGCACTCCATATGTTAGGTCACGATAGAGTTAAACAGGAACTACTGCAAATGGTGGTGCCAGTTGTTTGCAGCGGTCAGAAATTAAAGGGACGTAATCCAGTATTCTCCCATTAATTGCTGCTAATATCATTGACGAAAAATAGTTTATCAACAATAAATTGGTCTGAAAAATATTTAATGCAATGGATAAAAGCAACATATGTAAATTTTAATGCAATTGAACATTTGGCAGAATTTTGCTTAAATCAGAAAATGTTTTTGGCAAGTTACTAGTCTGTCTGTACATGTATATGTACTTGTCATGTCTATTTAACCAAACTAGCACTTTACGTTTTTTAAAATTTTTTTTTACTTTTTAGCCCACCATCAACAGATGGTGGGCTATTCATATGGCCCTGCATCCGTGGTCCGTCGTCCATCTGTCCTGAACAATTCTAGTTCTCAAAAAGGACTAAAAGAACAGTTGGCCATCCTGGATTTTGACCAAAGGCAGTTTGTTATGACAGGTGGCCATCTTGGATTTTGACCAAAGGAAGTTTGTTACTGCTACTTCTCGGAAAGGACTGAAGGAATCTCCTTGAAATTTGACATGAAGGTTCCCCTTGAGGTCTAAATGTGCATATTACATTTTCAGAGAGATCAGTATTTCACAGAAATATGGAATTAAGTTCAAATTCAATGTTGAGACACAAAATAAGAGAAAAGAACAGTCTGACGTAGATCAGACATAGAACATTCTATGGTGGGCGCCAAGATCCCTCTGGGATCTCTTGTTTTTTGTATACATAATTATTGATTAATTTGAAAAATGCATAAAACACAAGAAAAAATCATATAAGCACCTGTAATAATAATAATGATGATAACTAAATAAATAAGATGTAAAAAAAATTATTATTTTTTTTTTTTTTTAGCATTTTTAATTTTTGCCAATGAAAATTGAGGTTTGCCTATAATTTTAACAATACATTTTCAGGGCTAACACTGTTTGACCATTATATTTTTGAAGAATTGTAGTCACCGAAATACCGCGAAAAATGCTGCGCGCAGTGCTACTGCTTTGGAGGTGTGAATCTACCTCTTTTTTGGTCATCAGATGTTAACATGTCTGATGTACTCACTGTACATTTCAAGACATTTCTAATTGGAACACTTTTAAGAAATGAAATTAAGATTTCCCACCTGAATGAAAGTTAAAAAGCCTGAGTTTGGATTGGCCAAACAAAAAAATTTTTTGCTAGCTGAGACAAAATATCTGGAGAGCTTTAGATACATAAAATTACCCCCAATGTTTTCTTCAGTATTTGTGAAAAAACCTAAAATCTGGGCTGTATCTTTTTAAATACTGTATAAGTGGAAATTTTATTGAGATGCAAATTTAGTGTTTTGTCCTAAAAATATGGTATATAATTTAAGCGAGAAGTCATGTCAGTGATTATATGATTGAAAAAAGGTAGCTCTTACCTACGATGTGGAATGAATTGTCAGTGATTTTCAGTTTTACAGATCTCAACAAAATTTAATTCTCGCTAGAATTTCTGCTTATAAGGTAAAAGGAGTAGAGTTTGAATTTTTCTACAGATGCAATTCTTACGATCTACCCTTTCAGATGGCACCATGACCTTTGACCTCTTGAAAGCAATCATAATTTCAGTATCTGAGTTTTAAGTCTCATCTGAAAGACCTGTGGCTTGTACTTGAAATCCACGCAAAACATTCGACTTTTGAGTCGAACACAGATGAAGTAAATGCAGAAATAACATTACACTGTGTTATGATGGAAAATAGCAATAAATACTTAATTCACAGACAAAACAATTAAGAACAATATCTATGCCATGACATAGTCAGCCTAGTTTGATCTCTTAGTGCCCATTTCATGATGGTTGTATAACTGAGTACTTTTGTTCTTAACCTTTTCTAGTAAGTAAGTACAAGGAAATCCAATTTTCTTGTGTACACGTGTATTCTGATAAATGCAACCTTGTTACAACTATGTGTTGGTGACAGATACTACTTCTCAATGAATTACCCAAATCATTCAGGCTATCTCCTTTTATAACACATATGCCAAGCTCACTGAAAACACCCATGCATCTCTCACATCCAGATAGCATCACACATCCACATCTGTCGTTCTGTGCTTTCATGCTACAACAGAACTTAATATCATTCTCTCATTTCTACTTTTACACAAGCAATCAAAACATCATTAAAAAGTACATAAAATTCCCTATACAGATATATTAAATACATATTTCTACTTACTATACAGATAAACTTATTTTACATTTTATCATCAAAAGTGTGAAATTATATAACTAATTTGGGATGTTTTTCTACAATTATTTAACTAATAGTTTACCAAATGAAAAATTGCTAATATTAACTGAAAGAGCAAGTTTTCATCTTTGACATGAATGTTATTTTGTATTTATAGTTTATGAATTTATATCAGTAATTTGTAATATTTATTTAGATATAGAAACACTTATATTAAAAACAAGAAGTCTCAGGTACAGATGTAGCTACATGTTGGAAGACCATATGGCCATAACCCCCTACTGACCTATCTTTAATATGAACATACGCTGTTAGTCAAAGTAGAAATTACACTGTTACAGTTGCCCGTCAAATAACTGCAATTTTAATTTTTTTTAATTTTCTGTAATATACATATGATTCATCTGACCTTCTCATGAGCTTCTCCTCCTGTCTCATTTCAGAATCTACTGCCAGTCAGAGATTTCAAGCACATAAAAATTGTGATTTACACTTGTATATTCCCCAACACATTGTTGGAAAACACCTTCCTCTTTCTCTCTCTCTCTCTCTCTCTCTCTCTCTCTCTCTCTCTCTCTCTCTCTCTCTCTCTCTCTCTCTCTCTCTCTCTCTCACTCTCACTCTCTCTCACTCTCTCTCACTCACTCACTCACTAGTATCCTGTTATAGGAAAAACACATTAAAAATGGCATAATTAGCAAAAATCTGGTCATCTACATGTATTTGTTGACACTTTTACAGATGGGCAGGAAAATGTACCCAAGGCCCTGCAGATGTGTATTGAAATGCTAAATGAACATTTCAGCCAATCACAAAGTCGAGTATTATGGCATGCATATCATAAACATTTCACAAGGATGCGATTGTTCTGCAGATTGACGATCAATTAGTCATTTTTCAAATCGATGTACATGTAGATCTAAATCTGAGGAGAAAATTTAAGGCGGAGTTAGGGTTCAAATTCAAAATTGATCGTAACAAACACTTATCTGCTGATGGAAACATTTAGTATTGGTTTTGATTGTCAGGGCTCTTTTTGACCACTTTTTGATAATTACTCGGTTAAATATCTCTGTAAATAAAGCCTCTTTTGCAAGACCACCTGTCTTAAGAGTCCGTATTTCAGTGGCAGAAAGGGTGGTCTCTCAGTTTAAACTTCTTAAATCTGTTAGGCCAGTTTACTTTAAATTTAGCGAGTGCTATGTAACATCTCTAGGGTAGGGGTAAGTTGTTAATTTAGTTAATCATGGGTTAGAGGTTTTGTTGAGGGGCCAGTTGTTTTACATGTAGGTTTTATTCTTAGCCACATGTTAATCATTGATACTGACAGCAATATTTGGTATAATGTACATGAAATATTTCTCACGGCATTGTGTTTTGATTATTTAAATTTTCCACCGAATATGAACTTGTTTTAACATTTTGTCCTCGAATTTTTATTTTCAGTTGCGTCACTGTTGAACTGTCTACATCAACTTAAATCAGAAAATACGAGACTGGAGGAGCACATAAAATCGCTTTCAGCACGAAGGGATCATTTATTAGCTGTAAATGCTCGACTCGCTCTTCCCTATGGAACATCAAATAGTCAGTATAACTCACTAGAGAAAAATAGAGTTACAGAACAGTCCTCACAGCAGGTTTGCTATGGCTTTTGTAAAAAAAAAAAAGTCCTTCGACCAGGAATACGTAATATAGTTAAAAGTTAAAACTTTATTTGTTTTAAAATGATTAACAAACAAGTTACGTCATCTTAAATATGAATGGCGCTAAAGCAGGTTTTACTGTAATTGTAACAAGGAACATTACAGAATATCCCCCAACAGTGGAGAGCAAAACATCCCACATTAGCACATTACGCAAGATTATGTACTGGTTGTCTTGGCAACAAAACCTATGTAATTGAGTTTACTGTGCTTTAATATACCCCTATGTATCCATTTTTAAGATCGCTGGTACGAAAGTCGGTAGAGATAATGCCATTCATTTCAGCCAGATCGACCCAGGGATAGATCCAGGGTGGGGCAAAGGAGGTCCTAGGGGGTACCTCTCTTTAAAAATCTTCTCCTCCAGAACTGCTGCATAAATTGAAAAACTAATTATATCTGAGTGATCTACATAGATGTATTATTCAAGTTTGTTAATTTCGTTGAAATCGGAAAATAAATTTTTGCCGCGTTTTAGACTCGGTAAGTTTCATTAATTTTTGTATGATTTCTTTGATTTTCTCCCCTATTATTCATTATGATGCATTCATTTTATGTGTTTATGGTTTGGTAGATAAATGATTTCCTGAAAGATTTTTGCTGAAATTTCATTTTTTGAATTTTTTAAGACTGCAAAAATGAAAAGGGAAGGGGGGGTAATTTTCCTCATTTTTGACTTCTTCTCCAAAACCTCTGAAGGGATTTTGATGAAACTTTATAAGTAGTAAGTACTCAAGATCCTCTATTAACTTTGTTCATTTCAGCCAGATCGACCCAGGGGTGGATCCATGGTGGGGCAAAAGACACCCCAGGGAGTGCCCCTCTTTAAAGAACCACTGCATGGATCGAAAAACTGATTGTATCTGAGTGATTTACATAGATGTATGATTAAAGTTTGTTAATTTCGTAGAAATTGGAAAATAAATTTTTGATGTATTTTTTCACACACTTGTTCTTCAAAACCGCTGAAGGATAAAGGAAGCACGAAGAGCAAATCCGGCTCATAAAATGGCAATTGTCGACCTGGCGGGTGGGTGGGTGGAGAAAATTTTGTAGTATAAAATCTCCTACAGTTTTCCACGTACAATGTTGAAACTTTGTAGAATGTTTGTATATGTATTGTAGATGTGCACCTCCCTTTATGGATGCATTCTGCAGATTTTTGTGGATTTGGCGGATCCTGAAAATTCGCCATTTTTCAGTATCAGCATACATATACCTACCCATTTTGTGTAGTCAACTCCTCCCCTCCTACAGTTTTCCATGTACAATGTTGAAACATGGCAGGATGTTTGTACACATATTCAAGATATGCACCTCCCCTTGTGGAAATTATATCTAGAGAAAGTGTAACATGTAATAACATATAAATGTTATTGTAGAGAGCTTTTCATATTGTTGGGTATTTTAACCCTTAATGATTTTTTTCAGTGCAAACTAAATTATGGCTAACATTCCATGGACTTCAAAGTGCATGTTTCAGTAAAAATATGAAATGGGCAATAGCTTAAAGTTGCTCTACCAACAGTCTGAAAGATGTGGTTTCATCTTTTATAATAACAGAGCATAGTTATTACAGAAATATCTTAACTTCCTGTAATAACAAACGTGTTTTATATTCATTGTAATAAATCTTACGTCAGTTTAAAAATTTTTCTCACTAAATTTTTGTTCTTGCTATGAAAATACATTGATGCCAAGAAAAAGAAATATCAAATTTTCGAATGTCTTCAGTATGAAAACTACACAATAACATACACACACACACACACGTTTGTGTCATATGGCAGTACCATATATATTAAAGCCTTCTTAAAACGAAATTAGGGTCCTCTTTTTTAACCCATTCACCCAAAAGACACATTTGGACTGGTCTAAATCATTGATTTACAGAAGAGTCCATTTTTTTCAGGGGTTGATGAGTTAAAGAATTATACCCCTTTACGTGAAAAAGTGAAAACAATTTTGTCTAGCTACGCATTTGTTCTTCTCACAGGTAATTAATTACTATTTCAGGTGTTATCAGCTAGTTTGAGCTCTTCTAGTCCATCAGGAGCTGGAGTTTTGTCATCTGGTAGGTAGTAAGTGGTGGTCACCATGATGAAATCTACAAATGATACTGCTTAAAATGATTATTTAATGAGCTATTCCCTTCTTAAAATATATTTTCATATTTTTGGCTGGATTGCAAAGCAAGTCCGGTCTATAGATTGAAGATGTCTGTCAATCCGTCTGTCTGTCTGTCTGCCGTCTGTCCATCAACATTTTGGTTAAAATTTTAGTTTTAAGCAAATTCTCAGCAATTGATAGGGGTGCAGGTTGCCTGTAGGTTACCTGTGGCAAATGCATATGAATTATGTGGGTTCCTATGGGGGGTGGATCAAAGTAGTAATTGGGATGGAGATCAACATTTTGGTTAAAGTTTCAGGTTGAAGCAAGTTCTGGGTAATGGATAGAGGTACAGACTTCAAACTAGGCCTGTAGATTACCTGTGGCAAGTGCAATTGAGTTTGAATTTTTGGGGTGAATCAAAGTAGTAATGGGGGTGGGGATAAATAATTTGTTAAAGTTTTGGTTGCAGCGCTCTACAATGCGACCAAATCACTCGCAAATGCGACCATTTTTTAGATTTTGGCGAGTGTTTATCCTCATTCAGTCGCCACATTGCGACCAGTTTTTCCCCAAAACCGGAAATCAAAAAGTTTGTCCGTTCTCACTGTAAAATTACATTATCGAAATCATGGTCTGTTATGAGCTTTACAACAACCAATTTGGTTATTCAGTTTCGATAAACTAGAGCATCTAACTCACGTGGATTACTGTATAAAAACACGTTGTATTGCTCTCATGTTTTTCAACTTGAAATTTTCCTAACAGCACACGATGACATTTTCTTCTCTCGGGTCGATTTCAACAGAAGCATCATTAGACACTACTAAGTTTAAACGATCTTGGTTAAAGGAATACTGGAACAGAGTTATGGCTAGTGTTCGACTAGGCCGAACTTTCTGTCCCGTTTTCGATTTTAATTTAACCGATTTTTAAGTGGTAAAATCGGGGCAGAAAGTTCGGACTAGTGTTCGACAAGGAGGGCAGGCAGACCACAGCCTAATTCCTTTGGGGATTCTATCGTGGCCGTTTTATCGTGGGGCAACACAATAAAACGGCCGCGACAGAATCCCCAAAGGGATTAACCACAGTCGGAACTGGAAATTTTATCTGTAAATTAAAATCGAGAGTCAAATACCCGAATGTCGGACAAACACCTATAAATTAAAGAACTTCATAGTGTTTTGTCTGACGATCATGTCATGGGTGTTGGACTCTAGATTTTAACTTACAGGCAAAATTTCAATTCTAGTGGGCAGTCTCTCTTTTGTAAATTCTGTTGAAAAGAAACTGGGGCTAAGTAATTAAAAACAAAGTTTAAGGTTGCCTCAATATTAGAGCAACAAACATGAAAAATATAGGCATATAAACACTACTGGATTGATAAGAAATGCACAAAAAGGTCAACATGCAGTTAATAACCTTGTTTTTAAATGGATTGAAACAATAAAATTGTTACATAAACTTAGAAAATTAATATTTTATTTCATTTCTATATTTTCATCCAGTGGATTTTTTAAGAACACACAGACACACACACACACATATATATATATATATATATATATATATATATATATATATATATATATATATATATATATGTATATTGGCGAGTAAAAGTTCCTGGCTGGCTAGTAAAATTTCTGGTTCACTGGCCAAATGAAGAGTGAATTTTTTTAGTGTTGTAGAGCCCTGGGTTGAGTTACAAACTTCAAACTTGGCTGTAGGTTACCTGTGGCAAGTGCAATTGAATTATGTGTGTTTGAATTTTGGAAGTGGATCAAAGTAGTAATTAGGGTGGGGTTCAACATTTTGTTTAAAGTTTAAGGTTGAAGCAAGTTCTGGGTATTGGTTAGAAGTACAGACTTCAAACTTGGACTGTAGGTTACCTGTGGCAAGTGCAATTGAATTATGTGGGTTTGAATTTTTGGGGATGGCTCAAAGTAGTAACTGAGGTGGGGTTCAACATTTTGGTTAAAGTTTCTAGTTTAAGCAAGTTCTGGGTAATAGATAAAGGTACAGACTTCAAACTTGGACTGTAGGTTACCTGTGGCAAGTGCAATTGAATTATGTGGGGTTGAATTTTTTTTTGGGGGGGGGGGGGGGGGGGGGGGGTTGATCAAAGTAGTAATTGGGGTAGGCAATGGATAGAGGTACAAACTTCATACTTGGCTTTTAGGTTACCTGTGACATGTGCAATTGAATTATGTGAATTTGAATTTTGGAGGTGGATCAAAGTAGTAATTGGGGTGGGGATCAACATTTTGGTTAAAGTTTCAGGTTTAAGCAAATTCTTGGCATTGGAAGGCTGTACAGACTTTATATTCTTTTAATTATAAACAAAAGACTTGGGTGAATAGTGCTCAAACATTTTGACATTTGGTTTCAGGTAATTAAAATGAACCTAATAAGAAATAGTTCCAAACACATGGGCATTATACTTGCAGATAATTTACTGATTATATTTTACTTTGCAATCCAGCCATACCGCTTTAGCGGTTTCTTGTTTAATATTATCTCAACAAAACATGATTACCACTAAAGCAGTGATATTCCTTAAGCCCCTGTCACACATTGACTATTTAGCCAGCGTATGCTCGATGTATGAAAAATTTGGTTAATATGCTGGCATACATTGGGTAAGTTTTAAGTACGTTTTGCATAAGTTAACAACACGCTGGTATATGCTGGCATAAGTTGAAGTATGCAAAGATCATCGAAACATTCTGTGCATGCACAAAATCTTTTGACGTATGCTAGAGTATGAGCCATACGCTGGAGTAAATGTACGTACGTTTTAGGTACGTTATATGATTGTTAACACTTTCCTATATATTACTTGTAAATGGGCATCGTATCCTAAATTACAGTGACAGTTTGATGCATTGCCAACGTTTTATGAATATTTGATAAATTGTTCATACATCCGCATAAGTTCAACAAACTGTTAATGTGTGACAGGGATACAGTGAAAGTTCAACGTAAGTCAACGATTTATGATTTTTTCATATGTCGGGCATACGCTAGCTAAATTGCCAATGTGTGACAGGGGCTTTAGGGACATGCCACTGTTTAAAGGTTGAAATAATAGTGATTCCTAATAACTTTATTGTTAATCTCAAATACAGTGAAACTTGTATATAAAGACCCCCTTAGGAATAGAGCAAAACCGGTCTTTATAGGGACATGGTCTTTATAGGGACGTGGTCTTTATGTAGAGGTTGATTTGTACACAAATGGTACTATTGGGAACGGCAAAAAACGGTCTTTATGGCCAGGTGGTCTTTATACATAGATGATCACTAAAGCAAGTTTTACTGAATATACACATGCACAGACACACAGTGGAATCTTGTTATTTCGAAATTCACAGACCACCCCAATATCTTCCATATATCCGAAATTTGAGATAACCAAACTTTTCAGTTCAGATGTTTTCCATTCTTATTAGGCAACGAATAGACCTATACAGGGCAGTGCTTAATTCATATTGGTTTTAATGGGGCATTAGCTGTGTGTTTTTATTTAGTATGTCTTTTCAATTTTTTACTGCTAAATAAATTGATATACAATAACAAAAAAGAGATATACACAGACATAAAAATTCTTACATTCCTATACATTTTGTGAAAATTGCTTGAGAAACCCAGTTTGGCTTTTTTTTCATTTGCAATTGAAAAACTCAGCCTGACTATTTGTATATTTATACCATACTGGACCTGACCTTATTTTCACAAAATATGTAGAAATATAAAATTTTCTGGAAATGATGATTAACGTGAAGTATAGTAAATACCGTGTGATTAGTCCGTTGTCTGTGAACAGTCATGCATGTTTTTAGTTCTGTTTTAGTTTCCCTGATGTAAAAGTCGCTGCACTTTTAACATATTATAGAATAAATGAAATTTGTGCTAGTACAAGATAGATATTGATTGACTGTAAAATGCTTCCTGTTTTTAAAAATGTAGGTACCTCTCGTCAGTTTTGTTATCTACTGCATATCAAGTTTTGTCTGTGATTTTAACTGCATAATCCTCTAGTTTTGTCTTTAATTTTAACTGCATAATCTTCAAGTTCTGTCTCTGATTTTAACTGCATAATCTTCAAGCTTTGTCTTTGATTTTAACTGCATAATCTTCAAGTTTTGTCTCTGATTTTAACTGCATAATTTTCAAGTTTTGTCTCTGATTTCAACTGCATAATCGTCAAGATTTGTCTCTGATTTCAACTGCATAATCGTCAAGCTTTGTCTCTGATTTCAACTGCATAATCTTCAAGTTTTGTCTGTGATTTCAACTGCATAGTCTTCAAGTTTTGTCTCTGATTTTAGGAGTACCTGTACAATCAGCATCCCAAGCAGTTACAACTTACTCTATAGCAGGAAATGTTCAACAAAACACCGTGCCAAGCTCAAATGTAAGCTTCCTGAAATACAGTCTTTTATAATGTTTTTTCCTTACAGGCTTTGTCATTGTATTGAATTTGTTCTTATAAAGACATAACACATTGAAAATGACACACACTGACTGTGGCTAAAGTGATAACACATTGAAAATGACACACAGACTGTGGCTAAAGTGATAACACATTGAAAATGACACACTGACTGTGGCTAAAGTGATAACACATTGAAAATGACACACACTGACTGTGGCTAAAGTGGTAACACATTGAAAATGACACACACTGACTGTGGCTAAAGTGATAACACATTGAAAATGACACACGCTGACTGTGGCTAAAGTGATAACACATTGATAATGACACACTGACTGTGGCTAAAGTGATAACACATTGAAAATGACACACTGACTGTGGCTAAAGTGATAACACATTGAAAATGACACACACTGACTGTGGCTAAAGTGATAACACATTGAAAATGACACACTGACTGTGGCTAAAGTGATAAACACATTGAAAAATGACACACTGACTGTGGCTAAAGTGATAACACATTGAAAATGACACACACTGACTGTGGCTAAAGTGATAACACATTGAAAATGACACACACTGACTGTGGCTAAAGTGATAACACATTGAAAATGACACACTGACTGTGGCTAAAGTGATAACACATTGAAAATGACACACTGACTGTGGCTAAAGTGATAACACATTGAAAATGACACACACTGACTGTGGCTAAAGTGATAACATTGAAAATGACACACTGACTGGCTAAAGTCATAACACATTGAAAATGACACACTGACTGTGGCTAAAGTCATAACACATTGAAAATGACACACACTGACTGTGGCTAAAGTGGTAACACATTGAAAATGACACACACTGACTGTGGCTAAAGTGATAACATTGAAAATGACACACTGACTGTGGCTAAAGTCATAACACATTGAAAATGACACACTGACTGTGGCTAAAGTCATAACACATTGAAAATGACACACACTGACTGTGGCTAAAGTGGTAACACATTGAAAATGACACACACTGACTGTGGCTAAAGTCATAACACATTGAAAATGACACACACTGACTGTGGCTAAAGTGATAACACATTGAAAATGACACACTGACTGTGGCTAAAGTCATAACACATTGAAAACGACACTGGGTGTGACTAAAGATATAACACATTGAAAATAATACAATGACTGTGGCTAAAGACATAACACATTTAAAACGACACTGGCTGTGGCTAAAGTAGGGCTGTCATTGATGAGAAATTAGATATCGATATATCGGTAAGTAAAAAGTGTTGATATATCGATAAATCGAATAATATGGTACTTCTATGAATAATGCATTCAAAATATATAGATTCATCATAAATTTAGGTGCTTTACTGTGTATTTTACTACCCAATGATTAAAAAAATCATTGCAAGGAAAACATTGTTTATTTGAACAAATTGAATAGTTAGAATAAAATATACCACAGTTCAAGAATATGAAGTAAAGCAAATGGAAAATTTTGTAAATTGTAAAAGAAAGCACATACTGTGAAATGCATTATGAAATGTATCGATACTTTAAAAATGTATCGATTATTGTATCGAATCAATTTGTATATCGATACATCGATATAGAGTCTATCAATGGCAGCTCTAGGCTAAAGACTTTACGCATTGAAAATGACACCATGTCTGTGCTAAAGTCATAACACATTGAAAATGACACACACTGACCCTGACTTAAGACATAACACAATGAAAATGACACACAATGACTGACTATAGACATGACACATTGAAAATGACAGTTTCAAGTTGAAGCAAGTTCTGGGTAATAGATAGAAGTACAGAGTTCAAACTTGGCCTGTAGGTTACCTGTGGCAAGTGCAATTGAATTATGTGGGTTTGAACTTTGGTGGTGAATCAAAGTAGTAATTGGGGTCGGCAATGGATAGAGGAACAATTTTCATACTTGGGTTTTTAGGTTGCCTGTGACATGTGCAATTGAATTATATTGGTTTGAATTTTGGGGGTGGATCAAAGTAGTAATGAGGTGGGGATGAACATTTTGGTTTAAGTTTCAAGTTGAAGTAAATTCTTGGCAATGGAAGGCTGTACAGATTTCATACTTGTTTTCAATTTCTGTCAAGGCTCCACAATCTGGCTATACTGCCTTTAGCGGTTTCTTGTTCTCAGTTGAACCTAGTTTTTCTCAGTTAAACCTAGTTTTTCTCCAGTTAATGTAGGTAAAGAGTTAAACCTAAAAATCAGGGCTCGACATTAACGTTTGTCCGATTGTCTGTGTCCAGGTGAAAATCGGCTCGGACAAGTAAATCTTCCTAAGCACTTGTCCGAGAGGACAAGTGAAGATAATCAACAATATTCATATTTTGTGATTTTAAACCTCAGTCACATTGATGTGTATCCATTTAATGTCTAATCCAAAAGTAAAGATTGAATTACTCAGATAAACATCATTGTAGTTTTTTCTTCCTATGCATAAACATAGATAGACATTGACTTCCGATGAAATCATAATAAAGTAGATGCGGATGTAGAGTCACGAGGTTTTCCGAAAAATAATCACTAAAACGCTTGTTACCTGTGAGAAATTAATAGCTTTTAAGGCTGCAGTGACACTGACTTGATAAGAGATTTGCTCTGTTATAAAAAACATGGGTTTGACAATTTGATGGTTAACGACTGAAAACAATTCATAAACAAAACAATACTGAAAACTGAGTTGCAAACAAACAAAAGAAATAATGGGAGACAAAATTAAATTGAAAACAATTTAAAAACATTTGCAGTCAATCAACTGCCCAAGATCAAGCTTCCAACAGTAAGGGTTTGTTTATTTTAACAGTGTAATTTAAAAAGTGGCAAGTTCTATAGATATTATCATAGTGTGTGAATACACATATATTTTTTGTCTTGTTTAGTTTTTGGTAACATCTCTGTCGTTGTTGCTTTTATATTTCGTTGTCTGATGAATATCCTCTTATTTTGTAGGCCCGATTTTTATTTTATTTTATTTATTTTTTTAAACTTCTGACGCCTATAAATTTTTTCTTTGTAAATTACAGACAAGTGGATTTGGGATTTGGACAAGTTACTTTTGGTTATTACTTGTCCGATGGGACAAGTGAAAAAAATCCTTAATGTAGAGCCCTGAAAATTTAGGTTTAACTGGAGAAAAACTAGATTTAACTGAGAAAATCTAGGTTTAACTAATATAGCATGCCAAAATTATAATAATGAGTTGATCCTAGTTTTTCTCGAGATAAACCTAGTTTTTCTCCAGTTAAAGAGGATTACGAATTAAACATTTTTTTTCCAGTAAGTCCTAATATTTCCCGTAACCCACATTAACTGAAGAAAAACTAGATTTAACTGAGAAAAACTAGGATTAACTGTGCCAAAATCATATTAATACACATCTAGTTTTTCTCAGTTAAACTTAGTTTTTCTCAGTTAAACCTACTTTATCTCAAGTTGATGCTATTTTTCTTGTAACCCAAATGACCTAGATAAAAGCTAGGTTTAACTGAGAAAAACTAAATTTAACTGTGCCAAATACTCATTAATTTGATTTTGGCACAGTTAAAACTAGGCTTTCTGAGTTAAACTAGTTTTGTAGAGAACAACTATGGTTTATCTCATTTTTGCGAATTGGCACAGTGAAACTTTTTTTTTTTTTTTTTCAGTTAGACCTAGTTTTTATCCAGATAATGTTTATAACTGAGAAAATTTAGGTTTAACTGGAGAAAAAAAGTAGGTTTAACTGAAAAAATCTTGGTTCAACTTATAAAGCACACCAAAATTACAATTAGTTAATCATGGTTTTTCTCGAGATAAACCTAGTTTTTCTCAGTTACACCTAGTTTTTCTCCAGTTAAAGTGGGTTATGAGTTAAATCTAATTTTTCTGTAGTTAATCCTAGTTTTTCTCATAACCCACATTAATTGGAGAAAAACTAGATTTAACCGAGAAAAATTAGGATTAACTGTGCCAAAATTATACTAATATACAATAATGTGATTGGGTGCAGCTAAATCTAGTTTTCCTCGGTTAAACTAGGTTTTTCTCTAGAAAAAACTAGGTTTAACTCATTTTTGTGATTTTGGTGAGGAAACTAGTTTTTCTCCAGATAATGTGGATTGCTGAGAAAAACTAGATTGAAGTGGAGAAAATCTAGGTTTAACATACGTAACACATTGAAAATGGAACATTATCTGACTTCGGCCAAAATACCGGTTGATCTTGTTTTATGTAGCAGATAGATAGAATAAATATTTTGGAATTCCACTTAACTCACTTTTTCGGTGTCAGGTATCGGTTCCATTGAAAACATACATTCTTTGAATGTAAAGAAGCAGAAATATCTTCAATGGGATATTTTCGTGTCATTGTATGGCAGAATATTTTGACAGAAAATGGACGTTCTGAATTTCTTCTGTCGATGTCAGAAACTCTTGATTCTGTTGTGTTGAAGGTAAATAACACTGGGTGCAATCCTGTTGGTAGGTGAAATTGTCCTGATAAAGATGGTTGCTATAAACCATTCTGGCTGTACAATTGTTTATCCCTTAGATAGAGATTAGGGAGTTAGGAACTATAAGTTTTATCTGTTTATCTAATGATAACATGTACATGTACATACCTTCAAAGATGTTCACACACAGTCCGAAAGATGTCATACCACTGTAGACTTTGTTATATCTATGTATCTTACACTTGTAATTGCTAGTTTATTTATATATATTGTATGTATTTTTCATCTTTTATTTGATTATCATTGAAATCTTTAAAAATTGTTGGGGTTGATGTTTTCTTTTTTTTTTCCAGACACAGAGTAGTCAACATCCGTTTGCAGTTGTATCAAAATCTACTGTATCAAGTGTGCAATCTAAAACTGTAGTTACTACAACGCCAGAAAACACAGACAACACCACAACTCAAAATCAGCCCTGTACTGATACTAAAATAGAGGATACCTGACAGACAAGTGCTTCTTGAAAAAAAAGTGGTCCAATATTAAAAACTTTGTTCAAGAAATTTACCAACTCTCTATTGAACTCAGGGAATGCATGTTTTCTTTTAATATGTACTTGCATGTTTTATAAAATACATGACATGTGCTCTTGTGTCAAGTGATTCATTTTATGCCTGGACATTGAAGCTCGTTATACTTAAGTGACACAAATACTTGAGAATTCTCAAGTCAATTGTTGTCATAATGCCTTATCTCACGGGAACCAGTCCCGGAGAGACAGTGACTCAATTTTGTACATAAGTATTGGTAAATTGGGTCAACTTATGTGAGGCAGATCCAGAAATATGTGAAAGATGAATGACTTTCAGAAAATTTTTTAATTTTAAGTATGTATGACAATAAAATATTGGTATATAATATCCTTGAACATTATATCTATATTCTTAATTTTGATGCCGTTGATATCCAGTACAGGTATCTCGATATTTCAAAGTGCTCGGAATGAACACGAGACGTTTCACCCCTATTGCTGATAAGCCCTCGGATGTGTCTACCCTATTACGTATTTGCCCAGGGATGTTTCACCCCTAAAGTACATGTATATACCACATATACTCTCGCATACAAGTCGATCCCCATATTGAACTCCAGACTTTGATGGACTTGACTTGACTGGCTTGTATGTTACCAGTAGATACAGAGATCTGTTGATATTCTTGTGTATAATACACAATATACATCATCTAGTGACACTTATTATTTTATAGTGACGCCAAGCTATGATGTTTTAATATTAAAGAGGTTGAACATCATGACGTGTACAGGTACAAGTACAAGATAAGCTACATGTTGGTACATACATGTAGTTCCCACTCTACAAGTTGTTTAGACATGTAGATCTATGTTTTTGGAATTATCAGAATTTGATGACATGATATGCAGTTTTTGTAGGATTTCCCTTTCTCACGTACCCATACACATCGTGATGCTTAACCTCTCTGTCATGTCTATTGTCTCCAATGTGAAAAAAAATATTTTGAAACAGTCCCTAAATACATGGGATGCACTATGAAAAACTTAAAGCTGATCTCGTAAGTTAAAAAAAGGTCTCTTGTATTCAGTCCTAAAAATAATTTTATGAAGTTTTATGGCATCGTTTCTTGAGATTGATATATGCCTAGGTGAAATGCAGTACAGGACTGACAAGTTTCATAACACAAATCTTTTTTATAGGTTATGTAATAACAACCTATTATGGGTTTACTTCGACTTTTCATCGAGGGCTATCCTGTTAGCGGTGAAGTGTTCCTCATAGATCTACGCAAGGAAATATATTCTGATGTTTGAATTAAATTTTTACAGAAGAGCGAAATGTTTTGGTGAAAATGAAATTTGATTAAGTTTGAATAATCTTTGATAAAATGCAACATAATTCTACTTATTTCGCCTTTTGAAATACAATTCTTTGTGTCTGTACTTCTTTTAACACTACGTAATTGACATCTATTGATAAATACGGATTCTCATCAGAGCTAGATTTAGATTCTGGTATCAGTAAATAGAAAATGATCAACGTTGTATCCTTTCACCATAAAGTATATAAACAATATTGCAGAAGAGCTACTTAGGAGAAATAGATTAAAATGGACATCATTTTATACTTTAAATACACAGTCATATTTTAAGATGGCCATATAGGTTTGAAAGTCTTATTGTAAGATGGTTATAGAGGTTTAAAGGTCTTATTGTAAGATAGTCGTAGAGGTTTAAAGGTCCGTCCTACTGTAAGATGGCCATGGAGGTTTGAAGTTCCTATTGTAAGATAGTCGTAGAGGTTTAAAGGTCCGTCCTACTGTAAGATGGCCATGGAGGTTTGAAGTTCCTACTGTAAGATAGTCGTAGAGGTTTAAAGGTCCGTCCTACTGTAAGATGGCCATGGAGGTTTGAAGATCCTATTGTAAGATAGTCGTAGAGGTTTAAAGGTCCGTCCTACTGCAAGATGGCCATGGAGGTTTGAAGATCCTATTGTAAGATAGTCGTAGAGGTTTAAAGGTCCGTCCTACTGTAAGATGGCCATGGAGGTTTGAAGTTCCTATTGTTAGATTGTATGATGGCCATAGAGGTTTAAAGGTCCTATTTTAAGATTTTTATAGAGGTTCACAGGTCCAATTATAAGATGGTCGTAGAGGTTTAAAGGTCCTATTATAAGATGGTCATAGAAGTTTAAAGGTCCTATTGTAAGATGGTCCTACAGGTTTAAAGGTTTCGTTGTATGATGGTCATAGAGGTTTAAGGGTCCTATAGTAAGATGATTAAAGGGCGTATTTAACGATCCTTCTCAGGATGTCCATAGGGATCATAGGCATCAGTATTTAATGGATACCTGATGGTATTCTTATGTTGGAGTATCTCCAAAAGGAAAAACTCGGGTACTGACAGTACTGATACGAGTTGATGGAAATCATTAAGTTTTAAGAAGGTATAATCAGAGACTTATAGGCCTATATAATAAATGTATGTCCGTGGCTTGTATAATACACTCAACACTGAACAACATGCATTGTTTAGACTACATATATTTGAAAGGTGTTGCAGGTTGATTTAGATAAAGGAAACAAGACTTTTTACTGATGAAATGCAGCATGTTATTTTAGAGTTAACGAATTAGCAAAACACCTTTGTGCACCACGCAATTTTATTTCAAAATAGGTACATTCTGGACCATGAAAACATTAAATTTTTTCATATCCTCTACCACTTCGTGCTGCACTGATTTTCCCCATATATATGTATATTTCCATGTTTTAATGAGAGCCGGCCTGGCTCAGTCGATAGCACGCTTGACTCTTGATCGTGAGGTTGTGAATTCGAGTCCAGCCGGCGTCAAGTTGGTTTCCTGTCCTTCCGATTAGAAAAAAAAAATCGAGGTCCCGTGTCGCAGTTGGTGCCGGCACGTTAAAGAACCCTGACTGCGCAATGACCGTAAGTGCCGAGCATAGGCCAAAATTTGAAGCCCTTCACCGGCATTTGGTGACGTCTCCATATGAGTGAAAGATTCGTGAGTGGGACGCTAAACATCAATAAACAAACATCTGAAAATGAAAAACAATTCTTAAGTACATAGATCAGTGATATGATAATAAAGCCTTATATTTACATACCGACTGTTATTTCCTTCATTGCAGGTATATAGAACGACTGTATTCATATTTCAATAACAAAAGTCCGTCGTCGCGTGACGAAAGCGTTTAACCGCTATACTTTTTGGCGCAGGAATACATGAACATTAGAAATCCTTTCCATTCTCTGGACATATGAATAGAATAACACACATTCATTTCGTATTTTTTATTTAATCTTAAAAGCCATTCAATACCACAAAACAAACAAAAAACACAGAAAGAAATCGAAAAACACAAGACTAGGCCTGCATCTGCAGCACACTGTACATGCCCATATTGCGATAGATCTAGGCCATGTTATGAAAAGAAACGCAGGCCACAGAAATGAAAATTCGTTTCGCAGTTGCATTGCTTGTAAGTTGAACAGAATAAAGGAGGGTTAGGTCTAATGCAATTGTGTCAAGCATCTCTGATAAACAGCTTGCTTTGTCGTCACCATATATTCCTGTCAGAAACAATTCGTCACTCGCATAGTGTGAAATCGGCTCTCATTTCACCTCAAATAATATAATTGCTAGGCTACTTCCCAGATCCATCTTGTTTTTCACAACCTGTAACCTTAATGCGAGCATAAGTAGTGTTCATAGGTTTCTCAGTAAATTGACGGGGTACTCTATATTATATAGTTAGACCTATCGTGTTTGCATCATAAAATATATGATCAGCTGGTAAATACTGAAGTCTGAATTGACCTACATAACAACATATGGACCTATTATACTTTATAGGCCTACACGGATTTTCCATAACGAAGGTATCGATAATTATCTTTTAAACAGACAAATAAAAGTTTGTTATTTCACAACATAATCTGCATTTGATTTGAAGAATTTGCTAGTGGGCTAGCCTTTATACTGAAATACTTACGAAAACATCACCGATACGGCATTTCCCAGCTGATTCAGCGATTGGTAAAAAATGTCATATACAGTAGAATGCCTACCTACAGTTGTCATGAACGAATATTAGCAGTCACACTTAAACTTTCTGTGGTATATTCCACTGATAAAATATCAGAATTCAAACGAAAATTTGTTGTAAACAACGATCATCTGTTGCTATCCAAATCCCACATGGTAGACCTATCGGCCATTTGCACACGGCCCATTCGGGCAATTCTCCTCTGACACATTTAATCCACCACTACTAAATGGTCGAATATTAATAATCGCGAACTAAATCTGAGAATAAGTATTCAAAATTGTCCATATCACTAGTTTCTTTCAAAATGATATAAAAAAAGAAATTAAACCTTAATTTCATTTAGTATTTGCGATCAGAAAAAGAACTACTTCTCATGTCAAAACAACTGTTGAGCTATTACGTCATATGAAAACACCCTCCGCAAAGTCAGTATTCTGGAATGAATTTAGTATCCAGTGGACTACAGTTTCACTGAAAAATGGTAATGTATATAAATGTAAGGAAAAACAATCCTTAAATGCTTATATACATCACTGTACAGATATTCAGTTTTATATGGGACAATATTGTACCCTTACACTGTACTTCCCCTCAGTAGCTTAAATCTCTAGGCCTATATGTGTAGCGTTACATGTAAAACTTTTTTTTCCCAACGAGCGCTGCGAGTTTCTTGTATAAACTGATGAAGTCTAATTTACAGAAACGATCGTCTCGAGCATTGTAACTTTAGTATATTTAATATAACGTGAAAGACACAGCTTCTTATGTCCAACTTCACAGCGAGATGCCAATACACTCAGCTGGACCACAGACTCATTTGCATATTAATCGTGCTCAAGAATTGTAAACGGATCGGTCAATCACTTTTAACGTAAATTTTGTCACAAGTGTATAATGTTAAGTAATAATTGAAAAGTAACTTTTAAAAGCAAATTTAAAATATCTTAAAACTCATAAAAGATGCCGGACTTACTTTTTATAGCATATATTTCGTCAAGACCTATTTTTTCAGCGAATTGTTACTTTATTGTTCGTCGTCAAAAAGCAAACACTTACGAATAAAAGTGTGATTTTGAAATTTCAATCTTAAAGTTGAGTTAATAAAACTGAAATGCACACGTTCATCGCTAATTGCCAAAAGTATTTGCGATTTTTCAAAATGGCAGACACAAACAACGATGCGCTTCATGAAACTTAACATTAAATTGTATGATAAAAAACTGACTTACTTTTATCAAGACTTGGTGAGATGACCTTTTGACTTAATGACAGCTAAAAGTCGACAAGGAATAGATTCATACAACGATTTAATGTAGTTTTCATATAAGGACTTCTAGATGTCAAACAAGTTTTGGGAGTCTTGATTCTTGGTGCTTGATATTGCAATTTTTAGCTCATATGAAAAGGGCCAAGTGAGATATTGCTAGAGCCAAAGGTCCGGCGTCCGTCGTCGTCCATCTGTTAACTTTTGCATTTAAAGTAAAATTAAAGAAGTACCAATCAATAATGAAAAACTCAAGTCCATTATAACACGACGAATTAGATGTGCAAATGGTCTCAACATGAAGAACAATTACGAATCCCAAACGGGATAAGACCAGGTGTCTGGAAGGAGTCAGCGTCTTCTGCTGGCATGCCACACCCGTCGCAAATGTTCCATGGAAACCTTTCTAGTTCTATGAATGGGTAAAATTCGGTAAAAAGGTCAAGTTTTGTGATGAGGTCAAGTTCGATGAAAAGCATGATTGGTGAAACGGAGTCACTGTCTGTGGCCGTGATCCAGAATACTATCTAATATCTCTGAGAGGGGGACTTCATAATGTTTAACAAGATCCCCGTATCGACCATAAAAACTTCTTAAACGACGACTCCAAGCGTTCAACAACGTAACCTTGTGTAAGTAGTTTATTGGCTAGTCGTTTAGCTCTCAGAATAAAACATTCATAAGAAGAGCATGTCCTGGCATAACGTATAAGTTGTGAAATGAAAACGCCATAGGCAGGAGAAGATGGAATATTACTACTTAGAAACGGGAAGTTTGTGACATGGAAACTGAAATCGTCTCGTTTGTCATAGAGGGATATGTGAAGTTGACCGTCTTTTCCAATCGACAGGAGTAAATCTAGGTAAGAAGCAGATGTGTTGCTCTCTGTCGTCTCATTGATCTGTAGCTGAACAGGATACATCTGGCCGAGGTAATTCTGAAATTCTGAATTATTTATGGACAGAACATCGTCGATATACCTGTAAGTAAAATTGAACCAAGATGCTAACTGTTTGTTTCCATTGGAGAGCAGAGACTGTATAAATCCCACTTTATTTGAATACAAAAAGATGTCAACCAAGAGAGGTGCACAATTGGTACCCATTGGAATGCCGACAATCTGTTGGAAAAACTTTCCCCGCAAAAACCACGAAGATGTTGTCTACTAGAAACCCCAGCATCTTGATAATATCGTCTTCAGTGTACTTGTTATTGGAATCAGAGTGTTCTTCATGACCTAACACCAAATATTTATATCTGCGATTTCCATTTTTGTATACAAAAGAGTTTTGTATAATAGATGTTAATCTGTTTTTTGAGTTTTTGATGAGGGATTGTTGTGTAAAGGGTCGAAAAATCAAAAGACTTGATGCTTGTAATATGTTTGAAATTTGGAGATTTTAAACGTTCCAACAATTCCTTTGAATTCTTTAGATCCACATCTTCTTCTCAAGAACCAGTGGGACAATTTTTACCAAACTTGGCATATAGCATCCCCATGTGAAGCCGCATAAAGTTTGCGAATGAAAAAGAGATAGGACCAATAGGGGCCCTAAAAGGGGCCTAAAAGGACCAGAACTTGGTACGTCTTTAAAAATCTTCTTCTCATGAACCAATGATCAGATATGTTTCACATTTTGTATGGATGATTGTTAAGTCAATATCTACAAAGTTTGCGAACGAAAATGAAATTTGTCCATAAACGAGCCACTAGGGGGCGCTTCAGTAACACGGGGTATATTTGTATTACAAATTGTTTAATAACTCAAAACTGATCAACTTTTTGTATACAAAGATATATGAGAAAGTTAGGAATTATCTGAGGATCATTTTGACAAAATTTCAAGGTCATGGGGTTAACAGAAGGTAACAGACACCTAAGTAAATGGAAAATAAGCCGAAATTGTCAGGTTGCCCCTTATGGGATTTATTTCCCCCTTTAAGACGATTTTTCATGTTTTTGGATGTTTTTTGACATTATCCCCCTATAATTAGAGAGAAAAAAAGCAAAAATGTTCAGCATGCAAAGATCTACAAAAAAGTCAATAGGGCTGAAATTGTCAGGTTGCCTCTTATGGGAGTTTTTCCCCTTTTAAGCGGATTTTTCATATTTTTGGATGTTTTTTTTTACAGTATCTTGAAAAGTATAATAGATAGAGAGAAAATTAGAAAGCAAAAATGTTCAGCACGCAAAGATCTACAAAAAAGTCAATAGGGCCGAAATTGTCAGGTTGCCCCTTATGGGAGTTATTTCCCCTTTAAGTGGATTTTTCATGTTTTTGACAGTTTTGTCCTATTATCTTGAAACGTAAAAATAAAGAGAAAGTCAAAAATGTTCAGCATGCAAAGATCTACAAAAAAGTCAATAGCGCTGGAATTGTCAGGTTGCCCCTTATGGGAGTTTTTTCCCCTTTTAAGCGGATTTTTCATGTTTATGGATGTTTTTGACATTATCTTTAAAAGTGTAATAGACAGAGAGAAAGTGAAAGAAGCAAAAACGACTAGCCAATAAACTACTTACACAAGGTTACGTTGTTGAACGCTTGGAGTCGTCGTTTAAGAAGTTTTATGGTCGATACGGGGATCTTGTTAAACATTATTAAGTCCCCCTCTCAGAAATATTAGATAGTATTCTGGATCACGGCCACAGACAGTGACTCCGTTTCACCAATCATGCTTTTCATCGAACTTGACCTCATCACCAAACTTGACCTTTTCACTGAATTTGACTAGAAAGGTTCCCATGGAACGTTTGCGACGGGTGTGGCATGCCAGTAGAAGACGCTGACTCCTTCCAGACACCTGGTCTTATCCCGTTTGGGATTCGCAATTGTTCTTCATGCTGAGACCATTTACACATCTAATTCGTCGTGTTATAATGGACTTGAGTGATTATCGATTGGTACTTCTTCAATTTTACTTAAGACTGCAAAAAAAAAAAGGAGGGGGGAGTGATTTTTCACACTATCAGTGTTTGTTTTAAAACTACTGAAGGAATTTTGACGTAACTTTATAAGAAGCAAGTGCTCAAGGTATTTTACTAAATTTGTAGTTTCAGCCAGATTGGCCCAGGGGTGGATCCAGGGCGGGGCATAATAGGTCCCAAAAGGTACCCTCTTTAAAAAACTTCTTCTCCAGAACCACTATATGAATTGAAAAAAAGGATTGTTTCTGATTGATCTACATGGATGTATGATTCAAGTTTCTATTTTTCATAGAAATCGAAATATTAATTTTTGACGCATTTTTGTCATTTTCATTAATTTTTGCATGATTTCCTTCATGATCTCCCCTTGCATTCACAATGATGCATTAAAGTGTTTTACTTGTATATAGTTGAAGAAATGTTTCGGTGCAAGAATTTTGCCGAAATTTGATAGCTAGAAGTTTTGATGAATTTCTTAAAACAGCAATATTTATGTTTCTTGGCCAGATCAGCCTACATTTTCATATTCTTCTTGGTCTTCTTTCCACATTTATAGATGGTTCTCAGGTGAGCGATTGAGGCCCTCTTGGGCCCTCTTGTTTTTCTATTATGAGCCATAAATCCTCAATTATATTAACTTGCTGTGTGCCATAACTTTTCGACTCCAGTGTGAAGTGATTATGATGTCATCATGATTATTGGCTTTGACGTCACCTTATCAGTTTTTGAATTTGTTTGTTTTACGTTGGCATTATTTGAAACAATACCTTGTCAGCGAAAGGGTTAATGTCTGGTGATTGAGCTGTGTTTCAATTCTTTATTACTGCACTCATCAACATGTGCTATACGCAGACGCTGTCTACGTTGTACACCAGTATTGTGACGTAATGCACAATCTGTGTATCTCAATATTGTAACATCTCTGTTTCTTTAAAGAAAATTTATAATGTTGCTTTATCATGACAGTCATTTTCTTGGGGATAAACGCGCATCCATGGTTCTGTGGCTGCCATTTTGCAAGTGCAGCGAAACAACGTAAATGACGTCATAAGTACGTAACACAATAATGAAATGATGTAAGCCGATAAATCGGCTCTTGACACTTAAAGGAATGTTTCAAAAGCCGATATATCGGCTCCGTGGCATAACAAGAGTTAAAATTAAATTATTTTTCAGAGTAAATGTCAAATAAAATGTTCATACTGTTACTTTATCATTTAAAGACTAAAATCAAATTACTTATCAGAGTAATGTCAAGTAAAATGTCCAAAATTAACTGAATGTCAATTCAATTATTAATAAAATAAAATCTCACAAGGATCAATTTAAATGTTTCACAAGATTCAGAGTTCTGTCTTTGTTAACTGTTAACTTGAATCTCAAGTTAATGCCCTCACTGACAGAAAAGAAAAAAAAAAAAAAGAAAAAGAAAAAAAAAAACACAATCAAACACAAAAATTCACTTTTGTGGTACTATATAATACTTGAACTTTTAGGGTAAGTGGTTGGTGTGCGTTCTAGTTGTATTTCTAGACTTAGATATTTTGGCACTATCATCATTGTTTTGCACAACAGGAAGTGTGACGAATCACACTTTTTCACTGATGATTTCGACACACACAGCTTTTTAGACACTGGTAAAGGTTGAACAAGCAGATCATCTACAGGCTGTAGATCAGAATCAAATTTCACATTTTCATCCTTTTGTTCCTTCGTTGAACGCGAATCACATCGATTTCGGCGATACTGTCGTCCATCTATGTTGACGAGATATGAACGTTCTCCTGCTTCTGCAACAACGTTGTGTTATCACTCGGTAATGCTTTCATACGAATATTTTGTCCTGGGAGAAGTTTCTTGGAATTTTTATCAAACTGTGATTTTCAGTTAAGACGTTGATCATTTGTGGTACATTTTCCACGATTTTAGGTCTCAGTAATGCATTCGCTGTAGACATCGAGTGTCTTGTCCTACGAGACATAAGTCGCTGTACTGGACTTGAGTCCATGTAGGCGGTTGTTGTGTTTCTCCAGTCTAACAAACATTGCCAAATGTTTCTGTTGCTACGTTTAGCTTTTTTAAGCATGGTTTTAGCAATTTTCACTGCAGATTCAGCTTTACCGTTTCCCTGACTGTGATACGGCGAACTCGTTATGTGCTCGAATTCCCAATCATTTGCGAATTTGTTGAATTCAGCACAACAGAACTAATGGCCGTTATCTGATATTACTGTTTCCGGAATCCTGTGTCGGACAAAATGCTGATGTAGACAACTAACTACAGTTGAAGCTGTTGTGTCAGGTAGTATATATATCTCTATGAAATCTGAGTAAAAGTCTACAATAACCAGAACATTGTTATTCTGATGAGAGAATAAGTCAACTGCCACTCTAGACCATGGGCGGTCTGGAAGTTCATGAGGTATGAGAGGTTCTTTCTGCTGATATCTCTGTTGTTCACAAAAAGTGCTACGCTTGCTTATGTAATCTTTAATTTCTGCGTTCATGCTAGGCCAATAGATAGAATCCCATGCCTTGCGGAGGCAAGCTTCTATTCCTAAATGACTGGAGTGTAAGCTCTAAGTTACAACTCGGTTACTGCGGTATATAATTCCATCCTGAACTGTTAACTCATCACGAATTGTCCAGTATGGGCCCGAAGTCACCAAATTTACTCAGTACCCAAGCTCAACTGACTTTTCACGATTTTAAGGTAAAAACATGCAAACTTCATTCTGTAACTGGACATGTTTGTATATTGATGGCATACAATTGTAAATAATGATAAAAAATATTGCTCATTTGAAGAAAACTTCAGAAATATTAAATAAATGTTTGAATACGTACTAAAATCTTGAGTACCGTACTCAACGTATTTATTCGGTTTTTTTACAGGAAAATCATAAGTGTGACGCAAATATTTATATGTAAATGATGAAAAATCATAATATGTTTCCTAATCACTAAAATCCAAAAGTTTCATAAACAATTTTATAGTCAAAATAATGAAATAAAAGCTGAGCTTGAGTATTGAGTAAATTTGGTGACTTTGGGCCATGGTCTTATAGCAATTGGTACAATACTTTTAAATTCTGGCCATCCTACCAGTAGAGTTGTCTTAAGTGTTTGTAATACTTCATTCACGTATCTGAACAAGTCGTTTCGGCGAAACGTTTGGGATCCATTCCGATTCATCAATATTAGCAATTTCATTGCCAATATCAAATATGTATTCATCTTCACAAGTTTGTTACTGATCTGACTTGATGCTCGCAACGAGACAATGTGTCTGCAATATAGAGTTCAGTCCCCTTGGTGTATACAACATTGAGGTTGTATCGCTGAAGGCGCAATAACATTCGTTGAAGCCTTTTCGGTGCATTTAGAATTAATTTTTTTTTTAAAATTACTTCCAAAGGTCTGTGATCCGACTGCACATTAACATTATTCCGGCCAAAAATATATTGGTCAAATATTTCACATCCGTACACGATCGCTAGGCACTCTTTTTCAATCGTATCTATGTTCACATTGCGATAACGCACGCGACGCATAAGCTACAGGGTGTCGTTTTTGCATTAGTATTGCTCCAAGGCCTACTTCGCTTGCGTCCACTGAATTGTTACTTCCTCACTACGGTCATAATACTTTAGCAATGCCTGTGTACTAACCAGTTGTTTGACATTATTGAAGGACTCTTCTTGTTGTGATTGCCATGACCATTGAGCATCCTTATGTGTAAGACGCCTGAGAGGTTCACAGGTCCCTGAGAGATGTGGTAAGAATTTAGACAGGTAAGTCACCATTCCTATAAAGTGTTGTACAGCCTTGACATTGGTTGGTCTGGGCATATCAGTAATGGCCTTGACCTTGTCTGGATCCGGTCTTATTCAATGACAGGTAAGTATTTGCTCCATATATTTAACCTCTGATTGTCGCAATTTAAGTTTGCTATGGTTGAATTTAAGTCCGACATCGCGTGCACGATTAAGTAAAGGGATGAGATCGCTATCATGGTCAGCAATAGCTTCTTGAAAAGTATTTCCTTTCCCGTACACTAGAATGTCGTCAATCAGACTTTCTGTACCTTTCAGTCCTGCAATAATTTTATGTTGCTTGCGCTGAACTCCTCTGGTGCTGAAGAAATTCTAAATGGCATTCGGAGCCACCTGTATCTGCCAAATGGTGTCCAAAATGTTATTAAGTAGCTGCTTTTCTCTGACAACTTAACATGCCAAAATCCTTCTTTCAGGTCAAGAACTGTAAAAACCTTAGCATCTGAGAGTTTAGGTAAAATGTCATCCAATACTGGCATTTGGTAGTGTGGTGTTTTAACTGTTATATTTAATTCCTTTGGATCAATGCAAATACGCAATTTTGAGCCTTTTTTAACAGCAACCATACTGTTGATCCAGTCAGTAGGTGTTGTTACTTTAGCTATAATGCCACGTGACTCTAGTTCATCAATTTTCTTTTGTAGGTCTTCCTTCATAGCTTAAGGCACACGTCTAGGCACATGTTGAACAGGTTTAATAGTTGAATCAATTCCAATGTCATAGTCGCCAGGTAAGTTACCTAGACCTTCAAAACATCATCATATTGATTCAAAATATCAGCCTTTGTGATCGGACTTGAGGGTGTAGTATCCTCTACATTATGCACAATAATTGCAGTCAATAGTCCCAAAAGCCCACATGCTTCAGCTGATAATAACGCTGTTTGAGTTGTATCAGTTACATAGAATTTGAGAGACTTTGTACAATTTCGAACAGTACATTCAATAATAGCCACTCCTAATGGTTTAAGTGTTGCTTTGCCACCGTAAAGCTTGAGTGTGGTTTTGGTCGGAGTAAGAGGTGGACATCTACTTTCAACTAATCTAGCATACTGTATGTATCTAATAACATTACACGATGAACCTGAATCGAGCTGACAAATGACATCGCTTTTTTGTCCAGAGCATGACATATTCACTTTACTAAACCACTGTCTACCTTTATCACATGTAGTATTAAAACAATATTCCGAATTAACAGAATCACTATCAGATGAGTAGTTGTAGTGTGTAGTATCAGATGTTTCCATACTATGAACCAACTTATGCTTACCAGAAAAGCATAGACTTGCAAAGTGATTTTTTTTTTTTGCATTTCCTACATGTTTGCCCATAAGCTGGGCATTTATCATGGTTTCTCTCGTGTTCACCTCAACAATATTTGCACTTTATAACTGATGGGCGGGGGGTTACGGTTACCTGTACTGTTACCTTTCCTTTTATCACACTGTGATTTATTAGTGTTCTTATTTTTCTTTTTATATTTATGTTTTGAGGTAAAATTAACAGCAGGTTGTGACTGAGAGTTAGTTGATGTATGTAGATCTAACTTTTGTAAATAATATAAACATAATACCAAAATTATAACTGTTGAGATGTGCGCTCGCTAGTCCTACATACAGTAATTGCTGTTTCAAGCGTTAGGTCAGATGCACGCAACATTCGTGCCCGAACAGAACCATCTTTTGTTCCTTACACTAAACGATCTCTGATCATTTCCTCGCATATGTTGTTAAATTCACATGATCTACTCAGTTCGCGTAAACGACAAACGTAATCATAAATATTCTCATTGACATTGGGTAGCTGATCTGCAGTATTAAAAACATATCGTTCATATATCACATTCGTTTTGGGCTCGAAATGCTCCGTAAGTGCTACAAGAATAGCATCTAAACTGCGTTTATCGTCGGCTGATAAATTTAGATTTTGAAACACTTGGAGACAATTTTTTCCCATTATTGCGAGTAATGTCGCAATGCGAATCGATCCATCTTTCTTATCTAGCTCCGTTGCGACAACGTAGTTCATCCAGGCTTAAAAATTTCCAGTTTCCCCGTATGTCTCCTTTTATTGCCACTGCGGCAGGAACAGGCATATCTCTAGAAGATGCCATACTGTATTAATATTTTAAAGTCAGTTAAAACTAGAAATGGAATGTTTGTAACTCGAAATTACAATAAAAATGTCAGTAGTGGTTGGCACGTCGTAAATTTGTTCCAGTTGGCAGTTCCGAGAAATGCGTCTCTCTGCAGCAATTATGTGCGTGAGCATTGGAATTTAGCCTGGTAACGACTACGGAACAATTATTAGTCTAAAACTGACTTACGGTTACCCTCTTGTTATTCGCCAGTCGAGGGTAGAGCCGCAAAAGTGCCAAGAATCCACTTCACTTCTGACGCCATGTTTCAATTCTTTACTACTGAACTCATCAACATGTGCTACGTTGTGCACCAATATAGTGACGTTTGTTTGTTTGTTAATTGATGTTTAACGTCCCACTCAAGAATCTTTCCCTCATATGGAGACGTCACCAAATGCCGGTGAAGGGCTTCAAATTTTGGCCTATGCTCGGCACTTACGGCCATTGAGCAGTGAGGGTTCTTTAAAGTGCCGACACCTACTGCGACACGGGACCTCGATTTTTACTGTCTCATCCGAAGAACATGAAACCAACCTGCCGCCAGCTGGACTCGAACTCACGACCTCGATCAAAAGTCGAGCGCGCTACCGTGAAAAAGGTTCTATATTTTAAATTTGCATATGGTAAACGTGTTTATATTCAGTTGATTTGTCACTTGACTTGTGTTCACATGACAAAAATAAGTAGGTAATACAGGCTGTTCTGCTGATTGTTTTAAACCATCGTCATGAATTGACAGAAATTTTGAATATTTCTAAGAGTACAGGGCTCAATCTTCTGGATGGATTTATGTAGTAAATTCTGTGCAGTTATGTATTGTAGAAGCGAATTCATTTTTCGTAAAATAATGGATCCAGATATACATGCCTTTCATAAAATCGCGAAAAACTTTATCATATATGTAACCAAACGTACTTTACATCCTTTTGCCTAGGTTTCTAGGTGATCTTGGATTTTGACCAAATGAAATTTTCTACAGCTATTTCTCAGAAAGGATTTATGGAACTCGTTGAAATTTGACATCAAGGTTCCCCTTAAGATCTAGTTGTGCATATTGCATTATCAAAGAGATCGGAATCAAATATGGCCGACGGGCAGCGGCCTTCTTGGATTTTGACCATAGGAAGTTTGTTATTTCTATTTCCCAGCAAGGACTGAAGGGATCTCCTTGAAATTTGACAGGAAAGTTCTCCGTGAGATCTAGTTGTGCATATGCCATTTTCAGAGAGATTGGATTCCAACATGGCCGACAGGAAGTATGTTACCCCATTTCTCAGTAAGTACTGAAGGGATCTTGTAACATGAGGTTTCCCTTTGAAGTCTAGTTAGGCATATTGCATTTTCAGAGAGATCAGAATCCAACATGACTGACAGGCTGCCATTTTGGATTTTGACCAAAGGAAGTTTGTAACCATTTATATTTCCAAAAAGGTACTGTAGGGATCTCATTGAAATTTGACATGAGGGTTGCTTTGAAGTTTGAGGTCTAGTTGTTCATATTACATTTTCAGACAGATCAGAATACAACATGGCTAACAGGCGGCCATCTTGGAATTTGACAATTGAAAATTTGTTACCGCTATTTCTCAGAATGTATTGAAGGAATCTTTTTCGAAATTGATTATGTAGGTTCCTCCTGAGGTCAGAATGTGCATATTACATTTTCAGATAGATCAAAATCCAAGAAGGACACCTGTCGGCCATGTCAAATTCCATTCTCTCTGAAAATGTAATATGTTCAGTTCAAATTCAGTTTCGCTATAATCTTGTGAAAAATGTATTTCATAGAAATATGGATTTAAGTTCAAATTCAATGTTGAGACACGAAATAAGAGAAAAGAAGAGAAAAGAACAGTCTGTCACAGATCAGACATAGAACATTCTATGGTGGGCGCCAAGATCCCTTTGGGATCTCTTGTTTTCTTCCAAATTCCTTATTTCAATCAAACCATATATATACATAAAGATGGTAGCCTACATGAGGTACAAAATTGGTTGTAAGACGTATCAATGGGAGAACAAAGTTATTAAACATAACTTTACGCACAAATATACACATACACATTACAAAGGTCCCTGTGCATAAAAAAATATACTTAAATAAAATTGATAAGTAATTTGTTGTTACCACTGCTAAAGAGAGTTGTCGATTTATGTATATTTGGTTGTGACAATTACAAAGCAGGCAAATGTTCCTGTCTAAAATCGTATACAAAGCAGGCAAATGTTCCTGTCTAAAATCGTGGAGTCAAGATAGTTGTACTCATCACCAGCATAGCCTTGGTTACAAATGTGACAATCTATTTCAGTTCTCGGCATGTTGGTCCACCGACCTGTTTAAACCGGAAGTTGGTGACTTCCGAGCCGAATCCTGGAAAAAATTGTTCTATGTTTGCATGGTAAAAT
The DNA here is from genome assembly GCA_030159075.1 of Atrina japonica. Lineage (NCBI taxonomy): Eukaryota > Metazoa > Mollusca > Bivalvia > Pterioida > Pinnidae > Atrina > Atrina japonica. The sequence continues at coordinate 134,101 of BROG01000885.1, forward strand.
ATTCAGATATTTTTATGCCTGAAAGATTCGCCGGGGGCATCTAGCATGTCTAGTGTTTGGATCATCCGTCTGTCTCTGTGTCTGTCTGTCTGTCCGTAATTCCGCCCCGCTTACATATAACATATACAGTAACCAAACTTAGATTCTAAGTTCATCTAAGGGTTGCTGACACTTCAATGACATCACATTCCCCTGGGGTGCGGTTGGTTAAAAATGTAGGACATTGCAAAAATTTGTTGGGACCTGGGGCATTCGTGTTTCACAAATTCATCTTGTTTGCACTCGTAACTGGTTTTGTACATTTCATGATAAAAAGTCTTTGACAATACCAACTATCCATTTTGTTAAGTATATGTCATTAAATGTTTGTTCTATTGATTTTGACAATCATATTTCTGTTGAAATTTAAGAGGGCCCTTATGTATTATTTTTGCTCTTTGTGACCGGTGATATTTATTTGTTGTGAATATGATGATGATTTTTATGTTTGTTATGTAATAACAACTATTGTGGGTTTACTTCGACTTTTCATCGAGGGCTATCCTGTTAGAAGTGAATAGGTTGTATTCGCATTTCCTGTAAAATATCGTCCAACTCAAGAATTCAACTTTTACAGAAAAGTCAAATATTTTGGTGTAAATGAAATTAAATCTAGTTTGAATAATCATTATATGAAATATCACATAATTCTACTTACTTCTGCGTTTCGAAATTATACAATACGATTTGTAGTTAGTGTGGCATGCCAGCAGAAGACGCCGACTCCTTCCGGACACCTGGTCTTATCCCGTTTGGGATTCGTAATTGATCTTCATGTTGAGACCATTTGCACATCTAATTCGTCGTGTTATAATGGACTTGAGTTTTGATTATTGATTGATACTTCTTCAATTTTACTTTCAATATTACAACGTCATCGATCTGTTTATAAACTGAAATCCCACTAAATAAGATTATTATTATTTTTAATAAAATTTATTCTAGAAATACTGAGCCGTACATCTCCACCTGGTTAGGGAGTAAGGGGGTGGCTGGCTCATACTATCTTGTATGTATTTACACATAAACACACAAACATACTTATGCACAACCCACTCAAACATTATATAAACAAGAAAAAGAAAAGAAAAATATAATAATAATAGATAAGTAAAGAAACACATCTTTCTCACCCTCAGTTAAACGCCTTGCATGCACACTCTCATATATTTTACAAAACATTTATTTCATACATTGTACATATAATGAGGTTGAAAAGAGTCAAAGACAGCTTTTCACTAAATCCATGACCAAAAGATTCAGGGTCCATGATGAAATATAACTTAAATAACTATTTAGTTTACATAATATAACTATATATATATATATATATATATATATATATATATAGAGAGAGAGAGAGAGAGAGAGAGAGAGAGAGAGAGTACTGATTATTCTGTATCTTCAAGTGTACTACATGTATAACAATAACAATTAAATATGAAATACATAAATATGAATCACATGTACATGTATCAATTAAAATATCACAAAATACACATGTACATGTCGAGCCGGCTTGGCTTAGTCGGTAGCGCGCTCGACTCTTGATCGTGAGTTCGAGTCCAGCTGGCGGCAGGTTGGTTTCCTGTCCTTCGGATGAGACAGTAAAAACCGAGGTCCCGTGTCTCAGTAGGTGTCGGCACGTTAAAGAACCCTCACTGCTCAATGGCCGTAAGTGCCGAGCATAGGCCAAAATTTGAAGCCCTTCACCCCTTTACCGACATTTGGTGACGTCTCCATATGAGGGAAAGATTCTTGAGTGGGACGTTAAACAACAAGAAACAAACACATACACATGTTATATACATGTGCTCTAGTATGTAGATTAATTTGTACACATATTGATAGATATAATAGATACAAATATTTAAACATTCTCAATAAAAGTATTATATTTGTGTTTTAAATTCCCTCATGGCGTTAATGCTTGTTCAAAAACACCCCATTTATTTTGGAATTGTGCTAGTGAATTTCTCCTTGCAATGTATTCCTCCAGGCACATGTAGTTTTTAAAAACGTTTCTACAAATATCAAAGTTTGGGATAGAATCTTTAACACGACATGCATATATATAATTTTTTTTATTAGAACTAAGAAATGATTTAACATTGGCCCATGTTTTGGATTCCCAAATACAATATCAGAGTCTATAAATTAATGAAGTCCTTATTCATCATGATTTCTGTATACCAAACTGTGAAATCTTCAAATATTTTAGCTACATAATATCATTGTGTAAAGATATGTTCCAAAGTTTCTTGTTCTCGTTTACAAAATGTACAAAATACATCTGTTGATAATTTCATTTTAACTAAAATGCTGTTTGTTGGTAGAATTCTATGGCAAATCTTGAATTGAAAAGTTTGGAGTTTTGTTTATTTAGAACAGTTGTATTTTTTGCCAACAGAAATCTTCATCTAAATGAATAACAGATTTCCACTTTTCTTGACATTTAGTAGGTTTTATTGAGTGGCAATCCACAAATTTTTTTATAGACAAATTTTAAATCTTTTTTGGAAATCATTTTAGATGTGATATCTTCTTTCTGATGGGAGTTATCAATATGTTTTCCGTTTGTGAAAAGTAAACTTGTTTCTAGTTTCTATCTATCTTTTTAATAAGTGAAAAATAACAAATTAAATCAAAGAAAGGAATATCATCAAACTCATTATAATGCTTAATCCTTCCATTGTTAAACAAATCTCCTAGGACACTAAGACCACTTTGTTTCCAGTGTCTAAATTATCTAAACTTTTGAAGTGACACAAAATTTATCAAACTTTGTCCTAGGTATTCTTCTATTGTTTCAGGTTCATTTTGAATATATGAAAGTACAATAAATGTATCTTTCCAGAAATGATTTTTAATGTTATTTCCAATCTCCCCTATCAAGATAAAAAATATCATCAAAATCTATTTGTATTGTATTTTTCAAAAGTGTTTTCCAGATATTAACATTCTCTTCAAATATTCTTTTTATCCATTTGGATTTATTAAGATTTATCTTTAAACCAGAAACAATTGCAAAATCATGAAGAGTTTTAACTGCACTATAGAGGGATTTACTATCTCCGTCAAGTAAAAGATATGCATCATCTGCATATTGACTAAGTAGATATTTATTATTTGATAACATTACTCCCCCTATATCGTTATTTGATTTTAAAGATAGAGCTAAAAGTTCTACACATATGATAAAGATATATGGTGACAGGGAATCCCCCTGACGGCAGCCGCGACTTAACTTGAAGAATGGCGATAAATGTCCATTATTAATAATACTAGTCTTTGAATTACAATACAGAAGTTTAAATACAGTGATTCCCCAAAATTAAAAGACAGCAAAGCTTTATTTATAAATTCTACTCAATGGAGTCAAAAGCTTTTCCAACATCCAGAAGATATAATAGACCCGATTGATTTTTTTCTTCAAGAATTTCCATAATGTCATAAAGTAATCTAGTGTTGTCCCGTATAAACCTACCCTTCATATATCCTGTTTGTGTTTCACTGATAATATTTGGGAGAACCTCTTTAACCCTGTTAGCTATTGCAGCAGATGAAATGTTGTAATCAACATTCAATAATGAAATTGGTCTCCAGTTTTTTTTTAAGTGTCTTCTATCTTTACCATCCTTAGGTATACAGGTAATAATACCTTGTTTCTGAAAATCTGACAATTGTCCCATATTATATGAATAGTTAATAGATCGACAAAGAAAAATTTCCAATTCCTTCCAAATAAAATATAAAATTCTACCCATCTGATCCAGGGCTTTTCTCATTACCCATATTTTTCAATACTTTTGTCAATTCACCCATTTTTAGTATACCCTCTCAACTATTTTTATTATTTTCATAATATATAATATAACTATATTTATAAGTTTAACCTGGTGTTGAAAGAAATGTGAAGTTTCAAGATTTTGTACATGTGTGTCTTCTTGTTTAGATGTATATTATAAACATAATACCAAAGTTATAATGCTCAAGACGATCGTTTCTGTCAATTAGACTTCATCAGTTGAGCTGCAATTTTAGCTGCAAGTGGTATCATTTTTTTTAAAGAAATTGGCTTCTTCTTTTATTATATCCATTTAATTTTCAATGATTTATCCCCTCTCAGATACAAGTTCTGTTATTGATTTGTTCACAGTGTCTTTTCTCTAGATTACAGAAATATTTTGTTGATTTCTCTCCATTATCATACCAATTAGCTTTAGACCTTCAACTTTTCTTTTTCTAATATTTTCTAGATCCTGTTTTTTTATTTTCTAAAACTATATACAAATCACCACTAAGGTTTATGTTAAACTGATGTTCTAAAGATTGTATTATTTTCAACCTCTCTTCCATTTTCGGCTTTTATTATTGAATAAGAAATAGTGAGTGATCTAATTTCAACTTTCAAAAAAAAACCTGATCATTTATCCGTAAAACTGTATTCTCTGGCTCCTGTATGTTACCTTCAGTGATATATTCATGAATAGTTTCTTTAATACAATCCTCAACATTTTCTATATTGTCTATATACCCTAGAAGTGAAGCATTAAATTTCCAATAACCCCTACCCCTCTCTATATTATCCAAATTTATATCTATAACTATACAAGAGTGGTCTGTCTTATATCCATGTTTGATTTTGGATTCTTTTGTTTGATATATATATATATATATATATATATATATATATATATATATATATATATATATATATATATATATCATGTGGAACTAAGAAATAATCTAATCTACTCTCTCGAATAGGATTTTTTGTCTCCAGGTAAAATAAGATTCTAGTGACCTTGAGTTTAATAATCCCGAGTCGAGTGCAGTGTGCAAGAACCGTAACTATTGCTTCCGTTTTCACAGAGTTATTCCCCTTTATAAAAAAAATAATGTTTCCTTTGTCCGGAGCATAACTCTCAAACCATACATGATAATTTCACCAGACTTCATACACGTCAAGACCACATCAAGGCGGACCGCAATGTGCAAGAACCGTAACTATTGCTTCCGTTTTCACAGAATTATTCCCCTTTGTAAAAAAATAATTTTCCCTTGTCCGGAGCATAACTCAAACCATGCATGATAATTTCATCAAACTTCATACACGTCAAAACCACATCGAGGTGTAGTGCAGTGTACAAGAACCGTAATTCTTGCTTCCCTTTTGTTAAATAATTAATTTCCTTGTTCGGAGCATAACTCTCAAACCATGCATGATAATCTCATCAAACTTCATATCAATTTGGTGTTAATAAACAGATCACATTCCATTTGTGTCAGTCTGTTCAATTCATAATTCATAATTCACGTTCGTCATCACGATTCTGCCGCGAGGGGATTAGTATCGTCTGCGATGCATTGTTGTATAAATAGAGAAACTGCAGTACCATATTACTCCGCCATTCATCATATTGATATCGGCAATATGTACAACGATGTATATATAGAATTACATATATTGATTCTCTACTTGCAAAAAGAAGCAAACCGGTTACAATTCTGCCCATATCAAGCTGCACCTTTTCCAGTTTATCAATAGCCCGTACACTCAGTCCATCCCATACTTCACATCCATATTCAAGAAGAGGCAATATAAAAGTATTGAAAATTTTATCCAATGTTTTCCTGCTTGAAGTGTATTTTAATTTCTTGTTTATAAGCCGAGTTACATATATTATTGATGTGACTTGACCATTTACCATAAAGGTTAGACCCAAATGTTTATGTTCATTAACATTATGCAGTATAGCATTTCCAAACTTTAGCTCTATATGGCCCTGACAAGCGGGATTAATATATAATACTTCAGTTTTTGAAGGGTTAAATGTTACAAGCCATCTGTCGGACCACTCTTTCAAAGTAATTAGATCAGTGTTCAAACTCTCAATAATGTCTTCCCCATCATTTGAGGAGACAGAGAGCGAAGTATCACCAGCAAATAAACGAGAAATATTAATAAGATTGTCAGAAATATCATTGATAAATATCAAAAAAGAAGAGGACGAAGGACCGACCCCTGGGGTACACCTGAAGATGTATACATAAAGTCTGATGAAGATTCATAAACTGTTACACACTGATGTCTAACAGACAGGTAATTTTTAAATAGATTAAAAAGAGGACCCGTTATACCATAACCTTTTAGTTTAGTTAATAAGCCAGAATGCCTTACTTTATCATATGCCTTAGAAACATCACAGAAAACTAAACATGTATTTTTCTTCACTTCCCTGTTTATGCAGATTTCATGACATATTTCTAACAACTGGTAAATAGTAGAACTGTTCAGAAGAAAACTCGATTGTAGCTTGTATAACAACTTATTTTCTAACATAATTATGTAAATGTTTGTGTATCAGTCGTTCAAAAACTTTTCCCACTGTACCTAACAGTGCTATAGGCCGTTAGTTAGATGGAATGTGTCTATTGGCCTTTTTTGAACAGGGGCATAACTCTAGCTTTTTTTTCCACACGGATGCAAACACACCATCGTTAAAACATTTTTTTAAATAACAATATAAGAGGATAACGTATGGTTCAGGCAGTGTTACGTAACATGTGGTGACTTATATTGTCCAATACCACCACTTTTATTTGTTTTAATGTCTATAGAATATCTGCTACATCGTCTTGGTTAAAATCAATATAAGAAAGTGTATGATTTGTTCTGAGATTAAAATTAGGAAGTTCCACGCGAGTGTCATCTATATTTGATATACTTTCAAAATAATTATTTAAAACGTCGGCTTTATATTTGTCTTCGACTTCTACACAATTAGTGTTTGGATTAATTAAAAATTCATTTTTTTACCTGTTCCCAGTGTCTTGCTTGGTTTAAATTAAGTAGGTTCCATAAATGCTCACATTTTATTTTTAAATGAGTGTTAATGCACGACAGACAATATATGAAGTCGTCCGGAAGATACAACAAATTTTAAAAAATGTTAATTTTAAATTTAATTAGAGGCTTGAAATTGAAGTTTTTTTGTTTTTTTCTGAACAGCTGTGTGTCAAAAATTGAATATGAAATACAACCGGTCTGTATACTTACAATGAAGGAAATAGCAGTCGGTATGTAAATATATCATTATGTTATTACTCCTAGCATCACCGTTTCAGATGACAATGTAGATTATATAATGTAAGATTGATGTTCATATTGTGTCCTAAATTCAAGCCCTACCATTATTCAGTCTCCCTGAATTGTGAATTAGAACAAATTTTTTTTTGTGATCTGTGACCCGTGATCAAAACCCCCGTTAGGGCCCTCATTGAAATACGTATCAATTGCAATGTCTGTGGAAGGTGCTTTAGCAGTCAAAACATCGAAAGTTATTTTAATGATCACTTACACATCTTGTCTTCGTCTTCGGTCGGTTGTCTTATGACCGAGATAGAGATGTTTGATACCTGCAAACCTGTACATGGGAGACGACGATAAAAATGGGTATATCAGTAGTAATACGAACGATGTGAGAATCTAACTCGAAAGTTTCATGTTACTGTGTATCGGAGGTTATTTCCTTGGAGTAGTGGTAAGTCACATAAATTTCAGCACGTAGCCATCTTCCGGTTATTTGCATATTACGTTGGCAATCTGTGTGCGTTCAAAAACTGTTCCCGGACGTCGCGAAACCGCCATGTTTGTTTTGAATATTAGCGTTGAAAATTGGCTTGCAGTATATTCGCCCACCAATTACGAAATGAAAATGAACGTCCGGACCATTCTGAGATAACAGAAAGTTTGAAAAACATGAGTTTATCATCTTGACATAGTAATAAATTATGCACAGTTATTTATATTTCTATGAGAAAATCATGTTTGTTCAAAAACGTTTTAGGGGGAATTGTACTAAAAGCATTTGTATTTTTGTTTTATTCAAACATTTAGAATTTCTGGCTCAAAAATGCATTCATTTTAAACCAAAAATAATTTAAAATATGTTTTGCGCAGTGTTCCGTTCAAGAAACATTGTTATTTCTTGAGTTTAGCTACGGATAACTTTTAGTAGCAACTTCCGGTTGACTGATATTCAGCTGATCTTTGATCACGGAGACGTAAACAGCCCTATTTACAGAAGAAGTACAGATATTCAAAGGAAATACTAAACACATGGTCGTCTATTTACTTAGCAATTATCCATTTTTTAATATAGTATCAAAGATCGAACGAGATCTGACGTTGAAAAACAAACAATTTTACCGGTCTCTCGTGTCATCCATGAGCTAGAAATGTTTTTAAAAATATTTTTCAAAACTCCTTAATTTTTAATTTTCAATGAACATGAGATGATTAACTACATAAATGACAGTTGTATATGCATATAGCAAATAAAAATAGTTTAAACTTTTTGTTTCCATCACTACATTGTATGGAAGGCCACATATTTAATAGAAAATGTCGGCTCAGTTTAAACAATATTGGTCAACCGCTTGCATTTCTGACAAATCGTTACTTTCCTATAACATATAAAACACAGAGACTTGCAAAAAGTATTTGGGCACACAATTCTTAACTATATATTTCATATAAAACTACATTTTCCAAAAATATTGAGAAACCCTTTCTTATCACCAGAGACATGTATAATGTGTTATATAGGCCCTATGTCTCTTATTGCATTTTAGAATAATTTTTCTCCGCCTCTCAAGTCCTCGCTCATGAAGCAGTTTGAACACATGTTGAACAAAACATTTAAAAAGAAGAATTAATTTGCACACGCAAAAACTCAACTTTATCCATTTGAGTTATCTAACTCTCTTTTCTTCAAGAAATAAGAGCCGTCGTGACTCCACTGTCGAGTGCTCGATTCGCAACCGGATGGTCGCGGGTTGCCGCCTCGGCGGAGGCGGCTGGCTTTTCCTGTCCTTCGGATGAGACAGTAAAACCGAGGTCCTCAGTCACAGTATGTATCGGCAGGTTCAAGAACCCTTACCCAATGGCTGTTAACTACGTTATTCTCAAATTTTTCTCCGAAAATTACAGAAATTCGCCTTTAAAACATCTAACCTATTTCTAATATTTATTGATACGACATCAATTTTAATTTTTTTAGTCAACAAAATAGGGTCATATATATATATATGACTTAAAATAGGGTCTTTCAAGTGAAAGCAATATTTTCAAGCAAACAATCTTCGCCTTACACAGGATTTAATTTGATTTGATTTTTTGTTTTACGCCATACTCAACAATCTTTCAGTTATATGATGGCGTCCAGTTTTTACAGGAGGAGGAGAAACCCCGGTTACCCGGGTAAAGACCACCGACCTTCCGCAAGCAAACTAGCAACCTTTCCCCTAGCGGGATTCGAACCAGAGGTGAGAGGTCTTGTGATTTAAAGGCGCAATGCTCTAACCACTCGGCCACGGAGCCCCCCCCCCTTACACAGGAAAATCTCTTGTCGCTACCGCTATGTCATTCCTAAATGTATCCTTTTCAAATGGGAAAAATACTAATTTTTACGTTACATTCATTGTATGTTCACTTCATGTAATATAAATAAACATTAACATTAAAAGTTTGCTCTATTGTGAAATTGTTTTGTTATTTTTCATCGATATATTTTGTCGCTAAAACGTCATTAACACGCTATACCGATGGCATCAACTCTATAAAGAATCAGATATAAATATTTTTGTTGCGAAAGACAGCTGAAAATGACGTCGAAATAGTAAAATATATTTATTCTGTAATAGTCATCTTGTTTAAAGCAGCATTAGCTAAGTTAGGGATATTTTTTCGGAAAGTGTGTTATTACACGTCATGAAACGATTGTATACTATAAAAAAATCACCCGACAATACGATTTACCGTCGAAAACATTGTGCAGATGCAAAAAATCATCAATATTTTTTGTGTTTACACGGAAACTGACACAAGACATGGCGTCTGATTACTTTCCGATCATCTTCGTTGATGTGCACGAGATTTGCTGGTCGAGTGAAGTTACAAGGAAAACTCGCACCTAAGACGAATCGTACCAAGAAAAACACCTAGACCGACTGAATAACAAACCTTACCTAACAATCAACAGAAGAATGCCTTTGTACTACCATATTTTGATATCACATAATTATAAGATTTCATGTCAAGAGACTATCATTCATGTTTAAAACATTGACGTCATACTATTGGTGGCATTCCATGATAAAAATGTGGAGGATGTGTATGCAACAGTTATGTCCTTGCATCATATAGAGTCATTTTATACTAAAGTAATATTTCGCTGGGATTGTTCTATTTAAATTCTAAATTTCTCAAAAGCTAAGATTGTCACTTTTTTAAGAGTGGGTACTCTTAAAAATACGTTAAGGTTTATTATTTCGCCTTGTATGATACCACTATTTTATTTCTGAAATATAAATTTATCATTTTATTCGAGCTCATCTGTCGAATTGATGAAGTCTTATCAATTGACATAAACGGTCATATTGAGCATGTGTGTACCTTGCCTTTTTAGCTCACTTGGCTATAGCCAGGGTGAGTTTTTGTCATCACTTTGCGTCCGTCGTCCGTCTGTCCATCCGTCTGACATAAACTTTTCATTCAAAGATCTTCTCCTCTGAAACTACTGAGCCTATTGGAACCAAACTTGGCCACAATTGTCTTTGGGTGGTCACGTGTAAAAAATGTGTTTTTCAGGTTCACACCTCATCAAAGATGGCCGCCAGCAGGGAACATAATTTAACATTGGACCCTATGGGAAAACGCATTTACAGATCTTTTTCTCTGGAACTACTATCCCAATTGGAACCAAACTTGGTCATAATGGTCCTTTGGTGGACCCATTTAAAAATGTGTCCGGCAGGTCCAGGTGCTATCCAAGATGGCCGCCAGCAGGAAACATAGATTAACATTGGACCATATGGGAACACTTTCAAAGATCTTCTCCTCTGAAACTACTGAGCGGGTAACATAGTTTAATGTTGGACCATATTGGAACATTTTCAAAGATCTTTTCTGAAACCACTGGGCCAATGGGAACCCAACTTGGTCATAATAATCATTGGGTGGTCCCTGTAAAAAAGTTTTTCAGGTTCACACCTCATCTAAGATGGCCGCCAGGTGGGAACATAATTCAGCATTAGATCCTATAAGAAAGCACATTTACAGATATTTTTCTCTGGAACTACTATCCCAATTGGAACCAAACTTGGTCACAATGGTCCTTAAATGGACCCGTATAAAAAGGTGTCTGGCAGGTGGTCCACTTTTCATCCAAGATGGTCGGCAGCAGGGAACAAATTTTAACATTGGACCTTATTGGAAAGTACATTTAGAGATCCCCTCCGAAACTACTTGGCTAATTGGAAAAAAGCTTGGTCACAATGCTTCTTGGACCCATTTAAAAGTGTCTGACAGGTCCAGATCCTATCCAAGATGGACACCAATAAGAAACTTGCTTTAACATTGGACGGTATGGGAACACATTAAAAAATCTTCTCCTCTGAAATCAATGGGCCAATTGGAACCAACATGGTCAGTATTCCTTGGATGGTCCATTTTGAAAATGGTGTCCAGCAAGCCCACACCTCATCCAAGATGCCTGCCAGTTTAATATTGGACCATATTGGAACACTTTCAAAGATCTCCTCTGAAACCACTGGGCTAATCGGAACCAAACCTTGTCACAATAGTCCTTGGGTAGTTCACTTAAAAAATTATTGCTCTGTGTAGCCAGGTGAGCGATACAAGCTCTTGTGAACCTCTTGTTAGTAAAACAATAACTTTGGTGCTACTAATAATACTTCAATTCAATGATACTTAAATATTGTGAATGAATATGTTTATATATAATTACTACATCGGTAATTTTTATTTTATTTGTTCAAGAGTGCTTCCCGTGTACATTTGATAGGCCTGGGAATATTTGGAACCGCTGACTAATGACGTCATAGTAAGCACAAGACAAAACCCGCTCCGGCGGGAGACATTTTTAACATTGAAAACGCCCATCTCAATTAAATTTGTATTATGTAGAGGTTATTCAACAACTCCAGTAAGATATAAGACTTTTATTCAGCCCAATGATTCAAAATTTAAAATTTAAGTTAGGTATTCCTATTTTCGAAGAGCTGCACGGACAGTAGTGACTTCGACACCTCAGTTGTTGTTGTTGTATTGTTGTTTAACGTCCTACTCGAGAACCTTTCACCCATATGGAGACGTCACCAAATGCCGGTGAAGGGTTTCAAATTTTGGCCTCTGCTCGGCACTTACGGCCACTGAGCAGTGAGAATTATTTAACGTTCCGATACCTACTGTGAAACGGGACCTAGGTTTTTCATGCCTAACCCAAAGGATAGGAAAAGCCAATCGCCTCCGCCGAGATTCCAAACCCGCGACACTCCAGTTGCGAATCAAGCACTCTACCGTGGAGTCACGACGGCTCTCTCGGCACTTCAGTGAGATTATGCATATTGACACCTAGTTACATCCGTACTATAAAACAGAATCCATAAGTCTATATTATATTGTCTTTTATGGTGATTTAGTACTCAAGTAATTTCAGAAAGTGCAAGTGATTTCGGCAATTGCTTTCAAGTAATTTTATTATTATATAAATTCTGTGAAGTACATGTATATGAATAATTCGAATTAAGATTTTTAGTAGTCTACTAAAATACGTGTGTGTGTATGTAGAGGTGTGTGTGTGTGTGTGTAAATTCTGCATTGTGTAGTACATGTTTATGAATAATTCGAATTAAGATTTTTAGTAGTCTACTAAAATGTGAATAATTCAAATTTAGATTTTTAGTAGTCCACTGAAATGTGTGTGTGTGTGCGTGTTCTTATATTTTTTCTTTGAATTGCCAGGTAGAATGAATGAGGATGGGGCCTCACAAAACCACATTTTCGTCATTATCTCTTTAATTACAAAATCATTTGATTTAGATTCCTTTTAGTTCTTTTCATTACATCTGAAGGACTGTTTGGCTAATATAATGTTTTAATAACAATGAGCAATAATAGCTTAAACTTAAAAAAATATATATGGAATGTAAGTTAATTCAAATGCAAATTTTTTACTTTAATTTGCTCATAAAATTACTTTTTAGAACCCATTGAGATGAATCTTCATGGGTGCCATTATGAACATTTTCAAGTTCCGAATTAATATCAACACATGCGCAAACGATTATTTCCAATTGCCGATTCAAACACACAGAGTGCCGATTTCCATATTTCCGAAAATCACTCGGTGCCAATTGACCAGCAATACTATAAACAGACCACCAACTTATTGGAATATTTTAGCGTTTTATTTTGTATTTTTTTCAAAGAGATAAATAAAATTACTAAATTCGGGTAGTATGGATTCACTTGAAATAAATTTTATCCCATTAGGATGAAAATAAACTACCGCGCATGTCTACGAACTTTCCGATGTGAGGTCGCTATGAATATTGCCCACAATACCATTTGTTTTTTAGGTCCATGCCCACTAATATCATTTATTATTTTAACATTCGTTATACTTTTAAACAAGTCAATATGTGCAAGTGTAATTAATGAGAACTTTGTATCTTTAAATAACGATATATTATCACTTAAAGAAAAAAATCACGTCTTAGCCGCCGCTAATGCTGCTTTAATCTTCCTTAATTTACAACAGGATTAAAATTATGAAAAAAATGTCATTTTATTTGAAATAAAAGTCAAAATTAACGTCAGTGATTAACAAGCGTTACGTTTGAAACCCAAGAATGAAATATACAAGTGAAACAACATAAGGTTTTAGTAATTCATGTATTCTTGACATCGCAAAATTTAGGCAATGGAGATGCGAAATGAGGTCTTTGGCAAAGCATTGTCATTGAGTGATGCAGCAATTTTAAGTATTAACATATGAAAAATTGGAATTTATGTTTTACTTTCATATTCTAGAACATAATTAACTATTCTCATCTTGAATGTTTTCATAGATCTACAATGAAATTATATTAACTTCCGTTACCTTTTTCCATGAATAACAAATTCAACATCAAAGCCTCATATTATTAAGAATCAATAAATTCATAAATTTAGGTATATATCTCTAAATATTCCATTGCAAGGCAGCAAAAACAAGCATCTACATAGCTTTCATTTTTGTGATATAAGAAAAGAATGTAGGAAAATAATGAGCCAAAAAATACAGTTAATTGACACCATTTTTTCCATTCAGTGTTATGATCCATTTGAAATGGTATAATTCTTAGAATCCCAGTATTATTACATAAGTAAAAAAATATTCTTTCGTTAACAATGAATCAATCTTCTGATTTGCAATCAAGTTACTGCATTGTGTTTCACACTTTAACATCCGTTGTACATGCATCCAGAATCTTCCTCTATGGTATCCAGGCTATAGAAAAATTATCTTTTTATTAAATTTCTTGATACTAGATTTCAAGACATTTACTCTGTCTAAATTGCCATTCTCAAAAAATGTTCGATGACCTTTAGTTCAAATAAAATGACATTTCTTTCGTAATTTTAAACGAAAATGCATAATTTTTATAAGGTTCCATCTGATTATTAGAATTTTTAAAGTACACGACAAGTATGCGGGATGTGGGTAAGGCGTGTTAATCTCTTAAAAGCGACATCATGAATATCTGTAATTACACGATCCTGTTTAAGGAACTTTAAACAAGATGACTATTACAGAATATTTCGATGTCATTTTAGCTGTCTTTCGCAACAAAAATATTTATATCCGATTCTTTATAGAGTTGATGTCATCGGTAACATGTGTTAATGACTTTTAGCGACAAAATATATCGATACTCGAGGGTATGGGAAATATCTTGTCTGGTATATTTGACAGATATCTTTTCTGGTATACATGACAGATATCTTGCCTGGTATATATGGCAGATATCTTGTCCGGTTTATATGACAGACAATTTTCTGGTTTGTATGACAGATATCCTGTCTGATGTATATGGGGAATATATGACATATAGCTTGTCTTGCATATATGACAGATATCTTGTCTGGTATATATGAGAAATATTTTGTATGGTTTATATGGCAGATATCTTGTCTGATATATATGGGAAATATCTTATCTGGTATATATGACAGATATCTTTCTGATATATAGGATAGATATCGTTTTCTGGTATTCATGACAGATATCTTGTCTAGTGTGTATGGGGATTATCTTGTCTGGTATATATGACATATATCGTATCTGATATATATGGGAAATATCTTGTCTAGTATATATGACAGATATCATGCCTGGTATATATGGCAGATATCTTGTCTGATATATATGAAAGATACTTGTCTGGTATATATGACATAACTTGTCTGCTGTGTATGGGTAATATGTGACAGATATCATGTCTGGTATATATGACAGATATTGCCTGGTATATATGAAAATATCTAGTCTGGTATATACGACAGATGTCTAGTATATATATTACAGAAATCTGGCCTGGTATGTATAACAGATATCTTTTCTGGTTTATATGACAGATATCGTATCTGATATATAGTAGAAATATCTTGTCTGGTACATAAAACATTTCAGATACCAAAGTATAAATCTTTAGGATGTCCAGGACACAGATACAAATCCGGCAAAAATGGACAAAAACGGACCTCTCGAAACCAAGAGGTGGGATCAAATGCCGTGGAAGAGTAAGCATCCCCTGTCGACCGGTCACACCCGCCATGAGTCCACAGTCAAGTCCAAATGAAATACGTGAGGAACGAATCCTCGTTACAATTGGTACAGTCTCAACAACCGCCAACGAAAAGGCAACTCAACATTTCACCCATTGAAACAGAGTAATCGCAAACAAGACTATTATACCGACCGTAAAATTTGCGGAACGTTGATATGAAACGCTGTGTCAATAATTTGTCAGTGAGTATTTTACATCTGTATATGAAATGTTCATATGTTGAACATGCCCTGGCATATCGGATCATTTGCGAAATATAAAACTCCATATGCGGGTGACTGTGGGATGTTACTACTTAAATGTTAAAAATTTACGATGGGAAAGCCGAAATCGTTGCGTTTGTCGTATAGCTTTGTTGCCAATTTACTGTCTGTGTCTATAGTAAGTAAAATGTCTAAGCATGAAGCGTGTGTGCTTGATTCTGTTGTATCTTTAATTTCTAGTTCGCTGGGATGTATCGCATTGACATATGTATGAAAATTGTCATTATTAATTGACAAAAACATCGTCGATATATCTAAATGTGAAATTAAAGGACACCACTAGCTTTTTCTTTTGATTCAGCAGTTTCTGAATGAAGTCTGCTTCGTATGAATAAAGGAACAGATCGGCCAATAAAGGGGCACAATTGGTTCCCATAGGAATGCCGACAGTTTGTTGAAAGACAGCGTCTCCGAACATTACAAATAAATTGTCTATTAGAAATTCCAGCATGTTTTTTATATCAACTTCAGTGTATTTATGTGTAGAATCAGAGTGGTGTTTGACAAAATAAGTATCATGATAACCAATCACTGGATATTTAAATTTTCGGGTACCACCTTTAGTGAAAAAAACAGTTGTCTATGATGCTAAAAAGTCTTTCTTTTAATTTTTTTATGTGGAATAGTTGTGTAAAGAGTAGAGAAATGGTATGTTTTGATACTGTGAATTTGAGAAAAATTGTGTGCCTTTAAATTTTCTAAAAGTTGTTTAGAATTTTAAAGTATCCACATCTGATTTACACCGCTTCTGGAATAAGCAACTATACAATATTGTTTCTTCCTAACGGTATTAGACACAAGGTATCTGTCATATATACCATACGAGATATTTCCCATATAAACCAGAGAAAATATCTGTCATGTATTAGACACAAGGTATCTGTCATATATGCCAGACAAGATATTTCCGATATAAACTAGAGAAGATATCTGTCATGTATGTCTCCTTATATATGACAGACATCATGTCTGGTATATATGACAGATATCTTGTCTGGTGTATATGCCATATCTTGTCTGGTGTGTATGGGTAATATCTTGTCTGGTATATATGACAGATACATTTTTTGGTATATATGACAGATATCCTATCTGGTGTATATTGGAAATGTCTTGTCTGGTATATATGTCTGATATCTTGCCTGGTATATATGGAAATATGTAGTCTGGTATATACAACAGATGTCTGGTAAATATATAACAGAAATCTTCCCTGGTATATATGAGAGATATCCTTTCTGGTTTATATTACAGATATCGTATCTGATATATATATGGGAATTTGTTTGTCTGGTATATATGACGGATATCATGTTTGGTACATGACTTATATCTTGTCTGGTGTATACCTGAAATATCTCATCTTGTATATATGACAGATACCTTGTGTCTAATACATGACATATACCTTCTCTGGTTTATATGGGAAATATCTTGTCTGGTATATATGACAGATACCTTGTGTCTAATGCATGACAGATATCTTCTCTGGTTTATATGGGAAATATCTTGTCTGGCATATATGACAAATACCTTGTGTCTAATACATGACAGATATCTTCTCTGGTTTATATGGGAAATATCTCGTCTGGTATATATGCCAGATACATTGTGTCTAATACATGACAGATATCTTCTCTGGTTTATATGGGAAATATCTTGTCTGGTATATATTACAGATACCTTGTGTCTAATACATGACAGATATCTTCTCTGGTTTATATGGGAAATATCTTGTCTGGTATATATGATAAATGTATTTCTTTGTTTATATGAAATACATATTGCTTGGTTTATATGGAAGATATCTTGCTTGGTTTATTTGGCAGATATCTTGCTTGGAATATGTGGCAGATATTTTGCTTGGTATATACGACAGATATATTGCTTGGTTGCTTTGTGTATATGAAATATATCTGGCTTGTTATATACGAAGATATCTTGCCTTGTTAATATGGAAGATATCATGATTCGTTTATATCGAAGACATACTACTTGGTATATGTGGAAGATATCTTGCTTGGTATAAATGGCGGGTATTTTGATGGGTTCTTTTGCATATATGAAAGACATCTTGCTTGGTTGTTTTGTACATAGAAAGAAACCTTGCTTGGTTTATATGGAAGATATCTTGCTGGTATTTGTATTTTGGTATTTTTCTTGGGTCATTATTCAACCAATCAACTTAGGACCAATCCTATGTTGATTGGTGTAATAAAGACTCAAGAAATTTCAGAATCCAAGATAAAAACAGTGAATATCAAGGTATCTTAAAGGGGTATTAGCTGTAAATATATCCCTTTTTACTACTTATATTGATAAACACTTACAAAAAGGAGATATACACGGGCATAAAAATACTTAAATTCCTGTGTATTTTGTGAAAATTGCTTAAGAAACCCAGGTTTGACACTTTGGCAATTGTAACTGATTAACTCAACCTTACTATTTATATATGTATACCACACTGGATCTGACATTATTTCACAAGATACATAGGAATAATAAGAATTTGTATGCTTGTGTTTAGCTCTTATTTGTTATTGTACATCAATTACAAGAAGTTGAAAAAGAGTCGAAATAATTTTTGTTGGTAAACACAGCTAATGCCCCTGTAAGGTTTGTCCCATGATGGTTATGCTGGTGCAAAACTCAGATGTCTCGAAAACGTAAGTCAGATAGTGGACCCTTGGACTTTCGAAGTCCGTGCGTGTGTGTATGTGTGTGCTTGTAGATAAACAAGCGTAGAGACATTTGATGCATTAACGTCCTCAGTACAAAATAGACATAAACATGAAACATATTTTCTAACAAAGAATGGATAAGATAAAACATTTATTCTTTCACTTTCTTTATTTACATAGATATTGATTAGACTGTAATACAGTTTATTTACAATGGATAATAAACTGCGAAGTAAGTAGTTAGGTACACATGTTGCATACCATACCTGAAATGTATTTTCACAAAGAAGGACACGTGTATCCAACTACTTACTTACACGTAATTCATAATATTTCATAGAAAAAAAAAGTTAGAAATTGTTACACATAAAATGCATACATACAAATGGTGGATAGTCTTACACAATTTATATTTAGCAAAAATAAAATGCAGTAGGTTAAAAAACTAGCATTTCAAAATGTAATGCCACCCTACACTGTAAAATGTGCTCTTAATCATTGACTCATAATCTGGTAAAATAGTAATGAAAAAAAAATGAAATTATTACAAACATATAGTCTCTGTTATATTAAAAGTTGTTTAATCGTAGCTTTCTAATTCGTCCCACCTAATCTTATTTACTTAATTTTATTTATTTTTGATTATAAAACAAATAAAAAAATAGATATAAGGGTTAGAAATGTACTTAATGTAACATAACTAACCATTTCGTCATCCAGAATTTGATATACAATTCCTGACATTATTTATAGATGATACGATTCCTCCCCGTGTTAAAGATCCTGACCAGTGACATTTAATTTTAATTTTCATATGTCACCGATGTATGCATAAACAAGAAAGTATTATTGGTGCTGATATATTGATTCTATATCTACCAGTAGTTTATATATATATATATATATTATATATATATATATATATATATATATATATATATATATATATATATATATATACATTTTGTATACAGTCACTGAGAGGACTGGGAGGAATTTGCATGAACTGACCAAATATGTTTTTGAATCATGACAATTCAGTTATACATTGTTTATGGTCAAAATGACTACAATTGTGTTTTAGGAAATCTATCAAAATTCTAGTGTCCAAAGGTGACACACAGACCGTACATTTGATCTATATTGACAAATGATAGTAAAACAAATAATAATAATAGTATTCATTAACATTTTGATAGTGAAATATAAGAATTTATTTTGTTATTTTTAACTGTTATTTTTCACAATGTGAAAAAGAATCCTCCATGCAAAATCAATGTTAACTGTGTTATTTTCATTCGACCAATCAAATTACTTTTCAAATGTTGGGACTACTTTTTCTTGTTTTATGATTTTTTTTTTTCTGAAAATTTGATTATTTTTTATGAATAACATTTTTATCCTCTGAGGCAGAAGAATGATATTTAACACGAGTGCATAGCACGAGTGATGAATATTTATTCGTCTGCCTCACACGAAGAAATAAAAATGTTATTCTTCAAAAATTGGCAATTATCCTCTAAATATCAAGGAACATTAACAACAACAAAAAATACACCATGAAACCACATTTACTTGAATTAGTCTGTTAATATAGCATACAAATGGTCAAATATTGTACATTAACCCTTTCACCACTGAATATCTGAGTGGTATGCTCTTTGTATTGTTTAAGACCAGTCTGTTATGGTCTGTAGGGTAGAAAGGGTTAAAGTCTATTTGACAGACTTCATTATTTTGCGATTGAACATTATATAAATAGCAGGGTGAAGAGAAACACCCACATTGGATATGAACCCTGAAATCGAAAGTATGTATGTATTTTTCCACGAATTGTTACAGTATAAGACTTTAAAAGATAAATATGGTAAAAACAAAAGAGCTAAAACAAGCATAAAAAGGGTCCTTTTTTTAACTGACTGCAATGCATTTTGCCGTACAGTATACTTACTGCCTTGAACTGTGAGATCTGAAGAAGTTTGGAAACGTCTTTTTCCATGAAAATTTTTCATTTCGTGTATTCTGTATGGCTTTGACATGGATGATGTTGGCGTCTGAATGTTTCTTTCTATTTCACATTCAGCTATTTTAATTGGCGATTGAGAACATCGTTTATAGGAGATGCTAAATATCTGGCAGGTGGTATTATTTTGCGGGTCGGCATTGGACGAGTGAGACGTAGATGATTTAATATTCTTATGATTCGACGACCTTGTTATCGAAGCATTTTTCCGGTCATTGTAATCATTATGACGGCATAAATGACTTACTTTCATATCATTCTCTTTTGGATCACTATTATCATCAAAGCAATTGCTGGACGCACTGTATTTGTAAGATGATTCAGGGGCTACAATCATATATTTCAATTTTGATGGTCTGGAATATTGCAAGTTTAAGCTTTTTTTGTTTTGCTTTTCCGGCAGGTGTAAGCTGTACCTACTGTTAGTTTCATGGGATTTTGAATTTTGTATGTTGAAATTGGATATATTTGTAGTTTGGCCTGACGTATCTTCCAAATTACCTGTGCAATTCATATGAGTAGACAAATCTTCATATTTCTCAGGGATGTTCGTATCTCTTTCGAAATTTATGCTTAGGGTTTCTAAATCATCAAAGTCGGAGGTTGTCTTTTTTGTCAGGACGACGTTAGGCGCTGGTCTTTGGAATTCCTCTTCCGTTTTCTTTTGCTGTGTTCTACTTTCCCGGTCAGAATAATTACATGGACTAATCTTGTTAACTTGTTTCAGACATTTCAAAATACAAAAACAAGACACCATAATTCCGACAAAGAATAAACAAGTAAGACATATCTTTACACCATAGTGAAGCGCCGAAATCTCGGGTTTGGTGGACGGAGAATATTTGTGGGAAAATGTGATGTTTCTTTCCGCTCCGCCAATTAATGAAACTTCATGAGTCGAAAGACCAATTGTTATCGTCCAAATGGCTACGACCAGTATTTTAAGACTCATGGCGGAAGATGCTTTCATGGTCAAACCTTTTCTCGTTCTGCAAATTACCAAGCATAGTAATGTTAACAACAGTGAGTTGTAAGTCAGTGATTCAGCTATGATTTTGGCATAAAGCCATGCTGTACCTTTATCTAACGATTCCATATCTAAAATTTCATTGACAATTTCTGTCGGTAACTTTACTGTACAAAAGAAAATCTCAATGAAAAAGAGATTGACTTCCAGAGGCTGCAACTTACGGATCAACAGTTTCATATATATTTTTCGGAACAGATAGATACTGACTGTGATTCCAAATAGGCATCCCGCACAGCTGACCAGTAATGGGATAATTGTTACTGACAGTAAATCCCCCATAGCTGACATCAGGTGTTGCAGCTGCAATACAATAATACTATTAATATTTATGACATTTATGTAAGTAAAGTTGCACACCTATGTTATTTGTTAACATAGGTATTGTTTATTGTAGGTATAAGTTGAAATATTTACGCACGAGATCTAGCAAGCTCAGCAAAGGATCTCCGCGCTAAGAGCGAAGGAATAAATATTTCATCAATGTACAATAACAGTTATGTTATATATTTGTATCCTTATCAGTGATACAATGGTCAAAATTAAAAATATTTTATTCAATTAACAACAAATCAACCATAATTTTCGTAATGCGTTATCGTTATAACATAAAATAGTCCCGGAACCTCAAAACCGGCCCCGGGCGAATATGGTAGAATGTTGCACCTTTTCATCTAATGTGAAGTAAATGGTAAACTAAAGTATGATTTTTTATAATTTGTCATTTAACACCGTAATTAGAAGTATATACAATATTATATACCATATAACACCGACACAAATATATACTGTATTTAAATTCTTTGGAAGTCTAATTGACAAAACGACCGTATTGAGCAGTATAACTTTGGTATTATGTTTATAATACTTTCAATGTTTTGGTCAGTTTCAGCTATGTCATGCGCTTATATGAGAACTAGTGATTCTAGGTTCGATGCATAGCAATCTAATAAAAAAACCGATTTCTCACCGCTCCTGTTTTCTGATGTGTCGCGTGGAGGATCTAACGCAATCCGCTATGGGGTCACGTGCGGGTGACCTCTCGTAGATGTGTAATGTTCAACCAATAAAAATGCGACTTACAAAAATTAATGGCACAGAGATATTATTTATTTTATAAAAAAGGAAACCGTCAGTCCGCAAAATCCGCAAAATCCCATCAGAATATGTTTTGTGATTGGAACCCATCCAGGGTTATGAATATAATTCTGTATGTCCGTATTTGTGTGCTCAGTGTTCTTTATAATGTTAAAAATGTTAAGATCTCTTTGTTATTTGATCGCTTACATTATTCTGTAAGCCGCTTTTTCATTAGTCGAAAATGACACACCTACGAGGTCATCCGCACATGACCCCATAGAGGATTGCGTTAGATCCTATACGCGACATATCAGAAAACGGGGGCGATTAGAGATCGGTTTTTAATTATATCGTATGCATAGCTAACGGCCAACAGATATAAATAATAATAATAATAATAATAATAATAATAATAATAATAATAATAATAATGATAATAATAATAATAATTACTTGGCTCTAGTTGCCAAGGCAATTAAAAGGTCTTGATCATGTGGGATTCTTTTCCGAAACAAATGTACTGTTCAAATGTTGTACACAAATGTCCACATAAATCCCTTGAAGTTTCCTCGAGATAAAACTTTGAAAATTCAAATTAAAATTTGTCTTGAACTCACAGTGATAGGTAGGTGTTTGATGAGATACATTTTAATTACATCTTTTGTTGTATAATATAAGTGTTATCAAGTCGGAGAATATCTATATGATATTAAAATGAAGGTTTTCAATTTCATCATCTCTCTGGTGTCGTAAGAACTAAAGAAGTCAAGTGTAAAATCTAGAATTACAATGAAAATGTTTATAGGAAGGAAACAGAAATAATTTGTATTGTCATCTTAAAGAACAGTATCAGACAAAATAGTTATACTATTGCAAGTGTAAAATTTGTATAACCAATGGTTCTCACTTACATTTAAAAAAAAATGTTAATTTGCTTAATAGAGTGAAGAATTAAAATTCAGAGCAATTCTAAAGGAACGGAATGCTAATTTGACCGATCAATTTCACGGGAATGTTGCACCAGATTCCAGTACGTTGGTAGCTCTTCCAAGTTCTGCCACCTGTCCCCTACCAGATACGTTTCCCAGAAATAAACACAACTACATTCCGATATGATTTAATACCACTTATGCATTTTCCACAGGGTTCAATTACAACCCTCTAATGGATAATTATACATTTTTAACTTCAGCGATTAGACATACATTTTCACATTCTGGGGCCCGCCTAGGACCTAATTGTATTGCTGATGACGCTTACAACAAATTACGTTACCAATGCACGTTAGCTAAAGTTAAAGTTTATTTAAGTTATTGAAAGAAAAATTATAAACAGCTGTTTTAGTATTTGACATAATTATTCTTGAACTTTAGTCATAAGCTTTAAAATGCAATCTGATTTGATTGTTGTTTTGTTTTTGTTTATTGTTGTTTAACGTCCCACTCAAAAATCTTTCACTCATATGGAGACGTCACCAGATGCCGGTGAAGGGCTTCAGATTTTGGCCTATGCTCGGCACTTACGGCCATTGAGCAGTGAGGGTTCTTTAACGTGCCGACACCTACTGTGATACGGGACCTCAGTATTTACTGTCTCATCCGAAGGACAGGAAACCGACCTGCCGCCGGCTGGACTCGAACTCACGACCTCACGATCAAGAGTCGAGCGCGCTATCGACTGAGCCAGACCGGCTCTCAATCTGATTTGAAAAGTTTCATTAAAAATGAAACAAAACCAAAAACAAAAACAAAAAGGGAAAATACTGCATCAAACATACAACCCCCAAAACGAAACATCCAATCATAAAAAAATTAATTTTGAAAAAATCAAAATAAAAAAAAAATCTTCATAGCTAATGCATAATTGAAATTTTAACTAAATATTCTAAAAACATTAATCTAACTCAAATAGTAAAAGTTACAAAGATAAAATCGACTACATGACCCTCTTATGTGATAAATGTACACAGGTATATTGTTTTCTTACCTGTTCTTCTGTTAATCTGTTAAATGATTAAAAGGTTCAATATAATGCTGAACAAGGTCTTATATACCCTACCTTACACCAATCAAGAATAACCAACCAATGGGAGGTTGCTGTGTTAATTGTATGATCATTTTAATTGTTCTAAAACACCTTGCTTGCAGTGTGGATACAGTTGGATACACGCTTACATGATTTCGAATGGGAGATATATTTGACTTCTAGGCAGTAAAATGTGCGGAACATTGCTTTAGTATTTCAATTTATATTTAAACTAAACTAAATGATATGTTACAGATACAGATGCTATGAAAAAAGAATAGAAAAGTAATGATAATATTAAATTAAGATATATTTTTAATATATTAAATGGAAATGTATATAAGCTATGAATGTATTGTATATTTTGTTTACATCATACCAATGTATTCTTTCAAATATGAAATCGACGGTCGTTCGCCATCTGATTTCCGTTGAAAACAGTAAACAAAAACGTCTTTCACTAGCGGGGGAAAGTGGGAGTATTTTCTAAAAGTACAAAATTATTCAAAGTTATCATGACAGTTTTAACGTATTTGATTGAGTGTATGAAGTACAGTGAAGGTCTCAAAACATCAAATGATACATACGTATACTTCCAAATACGTGTAGGTGAAAATTGATAACAATTAATTCTTAAGGATAAACCAGGGATATTTTAATCCACGAAAACAAATGACTTTACAGTACTTAACATTTTATCAACTGTCAAATTTGCAAGATATTAGTCTGAGTTTTAATGTGCTAAGCGCATGTAAAGATGATTAATATGGACAATAACCATACAGGAAAATTAGCATCAGCGCAATGTAGTGGTTGCAAAAAGGTGAAATGAACTAAAACTGACATGTCGTAATCCATTGAGCATATTGCCTGATGCTTCAGTCTGTATTGTAGGTATAATACATTTTACAGAACCACTGAAATTGCTTGGCCAATTTATTGAGCCTTCCTTGAAATATTACGTACATAATCTTTGTAATAATTATCCTGTTAGTGTCTAGAAGTTGTAAATCATCAGGCCTTCCTGACATGATAAAACATTTAATGCGGTTTGCGATCAAGATAACCGAAATACAGTATAAAAATATAACAGGGGCATACTTTCTTAAAGTTTTTGTGATTTGTATTGTATATCTAAAGCAAATGGTCTTCGAAAATTAATAAATGTCAAATATTTATAATATTCTTATATACACTATATATTGGATATCTAAACCTCACATATTGTTGTTGTTTAACGTCCCACTCAAGAAATAGACCTCACATAAACCCCAAAAACAAATAGGTGTACATAGCAGGATCTTGCAAATGTTTCACCAAACTTTTATAATACAGCTTGTGTAGTTACCATCTCTCCATATATTCAGTGACTTGAAGTTTAGTCCGTTCGGTATTTGTATTGTTTACGGTCCATCCGTTTATTCAGAGTTTGGAAGTTTGTTCTGACTATTATTTAGTCCGTACCACAGGAATCGTCAGAAGAACGGTGGAAGTTTGATATACGTGTGTGTGAAGTTAATTATAGCACTTTCGGTGTATTCAGAATACAAACTCTCATTGACTTTATTTTTCTTGATCTTTCAGACTTTTACCCTACTGTTATTGGATAAGAAATCAATAAAAGATTAAACGATAATAGAGGTGTCGTTGCACAGCTTTCAGAAAATATAAAGACACCATTTCCTCAAATTCATTGGATCAAAACATGCGACTTTTGTACTCCTGCACTTTATTCAACAATTCTGCATGAAAAATTAAAAGAGAGACATTTTGGAATCATCCTTGACTGTTTTTTCACTAAAAGTGGTAACCGCAAATTAAAATACCTAGTCATTGGGAATCATGATACTTAATCCTATTCCTCAAACACAATTCTGATTCAACAAACAAATACAAAGAAGTTGTACAGAGAGGTGCTGGATTTTATACTAGATAATGTATATGCAGTGTTTAGAGCACATTGTTGGCATTCCCATGGGAACCAACTGCGCCCCTTTATTTGCCAATCTGTTCCTTTATTCATATGAAGCAGACTCCTGAAACAAAAGAAGAAAAAAACTAGTTGTAGCCTTTAATTTTACATTTAGATATATCGACACATATTGTCGATTAAAAATAACAATTTTCATAGGTACATGAATGAGAAAAAAGAGCCGACCTGGCTCAGTCGGTAGCGCGCTCGAACGCTCTTGATCGTGAGTTCGAGTCCAGCCGGCGGCAGGTTGGTGTCCTGTCCTTCGGATGAGAAAGTAAAACCCGAGGTCCCGTGTCACAGTAGGCGTCGACACGTTAAAGAACCCCCACTGCTCAATGGCCGTAAGTGCCGAGCATAGGTCAAAATTTGAAGCCCTTCACCAGCATTTGGTCTCCATATGAGTAAAATATTCTTGAGTGGGACGTTAAACAACAACAAACATAAACAATGAGAACTAAATAGACACCACGGAATCAAGCACATACGTTTTCTATTTGGACACTTTACGTAATATAGACACAGCCTGGAAATCAACAACCATACTATACCTTTTGTCTCTCTTATCGTAAACTTCCACATTGAAATAGAAATATCTCTTTTATGTGCTTGTATATGGTGTTGATATCTGGCAAGTGATTCGATATGCCAGGCGTGTTCAACATATGAACAAATTTGATAATACAAATTTTATCAGAACCGTTTATCAGTAGTCTTTATAGATCAAAACGTCACATTCATAAAACGATAACATATGTCAATTATCAATATTTTAAAGGGTTGTTAGCTGTGTTTTATTTTTAGATCCCGCCTTTTTACTACCTAGATTCATATACAGTAACAAAAAAGAGATAAACACAGGCATACAAATTCTTAAATTCCTATATATTTTGTGAAAATTTGCTTGAAAAAAACCCCCAGATTTGACACTTTTCACTTGCAATTGATTAACTCATTCTCACTATTTGTATGTGAATACCACACTGGACCTGACCTTATTATCACCAAAAATACCGGGTGTGACCGGTCGACAGGGGAAGCTTACTCCTCCATGACACCTGATCCCACCTCTTGGTTTCCAGAGGTCCGTGTTTGTCCATTTTTGCCGGATTTGTATCTGTGTCCTGGACATCCTAAAAAATTATACTTTGGTATCTCAGATGTTTTATATAGGAATATAAGATTTTGTATGCCTGTGTGGAACTCTTGTTTGTTATTTTACATCACATTCAAGTAGTAAAAGTAGAAAAAAAAATCTAATTTGTTTTTTGGAAAATAATCATGTATATGACAATTGAGACAATGCAATGACGCAAAAATATCTTTTTTTTTATTTTGGACTTTGATTGGATATGGTAAATATCACTTGATAAATATATCTTATAATAAAGTTTTTAATAATGTCACATAATATCCTGATGTACCAGCTTCGTAACATTTGGAAATTGCTATGTATTTCATAGGTGAATATCAAATGTGTCAACAATTAATAATGAAACGTGATATTGATTTTAAAGATATTACACAGGAAAAAAAATGTGAAGTTTTTAAAACCATGACCATATGATATTAAAATTCGTTATTACATACTAAAATAGAATTTTAAGTGTTTACACGAGTGCTACGAAGATGATTTCATAAAATATTAGCATATATTATGTTGAATAGTACTGCGTTAAGCTTTTTGTTTCAGTCCATTCTAGGCAAAGTACTGCAGCTACAGCCATGAAACTTCACATGTACATTGTGTAGGGTCATTACTCCACAATGTAGGGGGATGCTGGTTGCTGTGGCCTAATTTTGACCCAAATTATAACAAGCATGAAACAGGTGAGCTATATGGTCTGCCTTCGAGACCAACTAATTTTATTATTTAGCGTTATCACTGATAAAATTGTCATAATCAAAGTATGTTCTATTTAACTCATGATAAATCACAATAACATCAAATATTTGCACAATGTGTCATCTTTATAGCGCGTATGAATATAACAAAAAAAGAAGCCCCGGAACCTAAAAACTAGTCCCGGTGTCATAGCATAGTCTCATCACACAATTCTACCCCGGAAAAAACTAGCCCGGTTAGACTTTCCCCGATGGGGAAAAAAAGTGGCCCAGCAGTGCAGTGATTTGTCCATGGCGGAAAAACCGCCCTGGGATAGAATCCCCCCTGTTGTTTCCGGATTTCAAAATAGAAAGACAGATTTGGTTATTAATCAAATATAACAAATGATATGAAATAATTTTTCAGTTACTTCTAACGAGGTCTTTGTTTTTGCGGGTTTCTGTATCTCTGCTGCTGGACCGTTTAAGTCCCCGAGGGTATACATAAACTTAGCACCTGGTATTTCAGTACCAGCTGATAATCTTATACTAAAGTAATATTTCGCACTGATAACGCCATTTAAATTCCAAATTTCTCTAAAGTAAAATTGAAGAAGTACCAATCAATAATCAAAACTCAAGTCCATTATAACACGACGAATTAGATGTGCAAATGGTCTCAACATGAAGAACAATTACGAATCCCAAACGGGATAAGACCAGGTGTCCGGAAGGAGTCAGCGTCTTCTGCTGGCATGCCACACCCGTCGCAAATGTTCCATGGAAACCTTTCTAGTTCGATGAACGGGTCAAATTCGGTAAAAAGGTCAAATTTGGTGATGAGGTCAAGTTCGGTGAAAAGCAGATTGGTGAAACGGAGTCACTGTCTGTGGCCGTGATCCAGAATACTATCTAATATCTCTGAGAGGGGGACTTCATAATGTTTAACAAGTCCCCGTATCGACCATAAAACTTCTTAAACGACGACTCCAAGTGTTCAACAACGTAACCTTGTGTAAGTAGTTTATTGGCTAGTCGTTTAGCTCTCAGAATAAAACATTCATAAGAAGAGCATGTCCTGGCATAACGTATAAGTTGTGAAATGAAAACGCCATAGGCAGGAGAAGATAGAATATTACTACTTAGAAACGGGAAGTTCGTGATATGGAAATTGAAATCGTCTCGTTTGTCATAGAGGGATGTGTGAAGTTGACCGTCTTTTCCAATCGACAGGAGTAAATCTAGGTAAGAAGCAGATGTGTTGCTCTCTGTCGTCTCATTGATCTCTAGCTCAACAGGATACATTTGGCCGAGGTAATTCTGAAATTCTGAATTATTTATGGACAGAACATCGTCGATATACTTGTAAGTAAAATTGAACCGAGATGCTAACTGTTTGTTTCTTTGGAGAGCAGAGACTATATAAATTCCGCTTCATATGAATACAAAAATATGTCAGCCAAGAGAGGTGCACAATTGGTACCCATTGGAATGCCAACAATCTGTTGGAAAACTTTTCCCGCAAAAACCACGAAGATGTCTACTAGAAACCCTAGCATCTTGATAATATCGTCTTCAGTGTATTTGTTATTGGAATCAGAGTGTTCCTTGACAAAATAAGGTTCTTCATGACCTAACACCAAATATTTATATCTGCGATTTCCATTTTTGTATACAAAAGAGTTTTGTATAATAGATGTTAATCTGTTTTTGAGTTTTTGATGAGGGATTGTTGTGTAAAGGGTCGAACAATCAAAAGACCTGTTGGCTGTAATATGTTTGAAATTTGGAGATTTTAAATGTTCCAACAATTCCTTTGAATTGTTTAGGATCCACATCTGATTGACTCCGCTTCTTGAGTAGGCCATTATACAGTACTTCTGAAGACCTTATTTAATATATGTTAGAAGTTTGGTAAGCAAAATAGATAAAGGTTTGGTGGAACACTTACATGACCCCGCAATGAAGCGGTTTTTATAGGGATTTTTGTGCATCTTCGGAATCCAATAAATGTATGGCAATTCAAGCTCCGTGTCACTTGTGGGTATTCCAACCGAAGCGAGAATGGATTTATGATTATCTAATATTTCAGAGGTAGAGAAATCGGTAAGAGAGTATGTAGGATTTCCAGGAAGTGTGTTTAGTCCAGGTTCCTCTTGTAGGATGCTGAAGTAGTATCGCCTGCAGACAAATGTGAAGTTGTTAGATGCTTTGTCAGCAGGAACGATGATAAAATTTTCATGGAGACGGGAAAGTTCTCTGACAACATCAGGGTCACGAAAAATTGATTTGTGTTTTGTGTTGACACAATGTTTAAGTCATCGAATTCTTCGTTTAAGAACATTACTGATCGACTTAATCCACTCCGAAAGAGTATCAGGTTCGACATCTTCTTTCTTAGCCCATCGTATGGTGACTCTTCACATGCGTCCATAATAATTTCAAAGTTTTGGCGCCATGTAAACGATACAGGTTCCCTATATTTTGGGCCTTTGCATAAAAGATCTCTCAGTTTTCTGTTGCGCACAATGTTGAGATCACCTGTCACAACATGGTCCCAGGGAGAGTACATGAATTCAGATGTAGAACAGGTACAAGGCGGAATGTTATGGGAAAGCTAGGACAGTCATCTTTTACATTGGTTACTCTTAGACGGATTTTGGCTATACTTTTAGATTTATTATTCGGCCTTGTATGATACCACTTTTTCATTAGAAAATACACTTACATTTTAAATTGAAGTTTAACTGATGAAGTCTAATGACAGAAACGATCTTCTTGAGCATGATAATTTTGGTATTATTTTTATGATATACAATAATGGTCCTCTGTAGAGGGATACATCCCGAATTGTCTCCCTGGGAAGGGTTATTTTCTCTAGGGCGAAGCAACATATTCGTGGTGTTTGCAGGAAAGTTTTTCCAGCAAATACTTGGTATTCCAATGGGTACCAATTGTGCCCCTCTCCTGACTGACATTCTTTTGTAGTCGTACGAAGCGGAATTTATTCAGTCTCTGCTCTCCACAGAAATGAAAAAGTTAGCATCTCGATTCAATTTTACTTAAGGTCGACATCGACGACATCCTGTCTATAAATAAATCAGAATTTTAGAATTACTTCGGCCAGATGTATCCCGTTAAGCTTGAGATCAATAAGACGACAGAGAGTAACACACCTGCTTAGTACCTACAGTTACTCCCGTCAATTTGGAAGGACGGTCAACTTCACAACCCCGTTTATAACAATCGTGACGATTTCAATTTCCATATCACGATTATCCCATTTCATTTCACAAGTTATACGTTATGCCAGGGCGTTCTCCTCTGATAAATGTTGTATTATGAGAGCCAAACGACCTGCCAATAAACAACTCACACAGGGATACGTTGTTGAACGTTTAACATCGTAACTAAGGAAGTTTTAATTGTCGATACGGGGATCTCTCAGGAATGTCAGATAGTATTCTGGAGCACGACCACATATATGGGGCGCCGTTTTACTTTTTAATACCAGTTAGTGATATCACTCATTCGAATAGTTGATATCACTTTTATAAATTCTTAAGTGATATTACTTATACGAATGAGTGATATCACCTATTCGAGTGAGTGATATCACGTATTCTAATGAAAGATATCACCTATTCAAATGAATGAGTGATATCACCTACTCGAATAAGTGATATCACTTAGTCGAATAAGTGATATCACCTATTCGTTTTGTAAAGTGATATCACCTATTCGAATAGGTGATATCAGTTATGAATCAATGGCAATGAATGCTCCTTACACAAAAATAAAATATATTCCTGGGTCTAACAAAAAATGACTTGATTCATCTTGGGCATTATAAATTATTTATTTTTTTGTTCCCTTACATTTGGTCCAACGAATTACATAGGGTATATTAAGTTCAACCACTTTTAAAACAATTTTGTGCGGAAATCGGACCCTAGTTCAAAATAGCAGGAGTCGGCGGTATGGTTTCGGCGGCTCTGTCTGCTTTGAATGCTAAACTCCGTACAAATCCTACAACAGACACGGGAGATGATTCCGACTCTGCAGCGCTACGTCTTTATCACGATACCGTAATATCGTCGTTTGCGCTTTGTTCTTCCATAGATATAGGCCTAGTGATATTCACTGCAGATCTACATTTATGGAAGAAATGGGGACATAAGGTTTTTACTGTTTCCAAATTTGAATAAGTGATATCAGTTATTCGAATGAGTGATATAACTTATTCGTTTTGTAAAGTGATATCACCTATTCGAATAGGTGATATCACTTATTCGAATAGGTGATATCACCTATAAAAACGTATAAAGTGATATCTCCTATTTGAAAGAGTGATATTATCTATTTGAAAGAGTGATATCACTTATACGAATGGGTGATATCACTTATTCGTTTTTATAAGTGATATCACTTATTCATATAAGTGATATCACTCTTTCGAATAGGTGATATCACTCTTTCGAATAGGTGATTTCACTCTTTGAAATAGGAGATATCAATTATTCGAAAAGGTGATATCACTTATTTGGTATTCCAGTGGGTGATATCACTCATTCGAATAGGTGATATCACTTTTTGAATAAGTGATATCACCTATTCGAAAGAGTGATATCACTAACTGGTATTAAAAAGTAAAACGGTGCCCCATACACATATTGTGACTCCCTTTAGCCATTCAGATCTTAAACGATGACATTTTCATCGAACTCGAGAGGTTTCCATGTAACATTTGCTACGGTTGTGGCCTGTTAACAGGGGATGCTGAATCCTTCCGGACACCTGGTCCCATCCCGTTTGGGTTTCGCAATTGTTTCTCATGTTGAGACTGTTGTATATCTAATTTATCGTATTCTAATGGACTTTGAGTTTCGATTATCCATTGACTTGTAATTACTATGTTTTACCACTGAAATGTTGAATCACTATTCAACACTAGCCTTTGAATCGTCTATACCAATTCTGACCAGAGTTCCTTATGGTTTTGATTTCGATTTTGTCCACTTGAAATATTTACAGCTTTTAAGATACTTTTTTTATACTAATTTAAAAGTGTTGTATATTCAATATAGCATCTAAACAAATCCAAATGCAAAATCTTTTTAAAACACTTGATTTTTGCAGCTGGCGATCTGATTGGTCATTAATTAAAAAAAAAAAGTTTTGCCATTAAAAGGTGAAATCAAAGTGATAAAAAGATAAATAGCAGTACTTTGCAAATTATAGGGTCGAGGGTTGAACATTCAAAGGGGTTAGAATGATGAGAGTAAATAATATCTTTTGGTTCGGAATACTAATTCTACAAGTTGTAAACAAGTGAAAAATCGAAATAAATGTTTTCTAAAATAATGATTTGATTTGACCCAGATGTAATAGAAATGCGAGTGACAATACGTTTGACGCCGACAACTGACCTGAAGCAATATGTTTAACTAACTGCAGCTTCGTTTATACCACCGAGTGGTATAACAGCACAAGTTATGTTTTACTAATAAAGCAACTACTAAAAATCAAGGGCTCCCGTGCCCGAGTAGTCAGAGCATCGCTATCTGAACCATGAATACTCTTACCTCTAGTCAGTGAAGGTTGGAATCCCGGTGCAGACTAAGCTAATTTTGTGAGAAAGTTTGCCCGTTTTCTTGCGGAAGGGCGGTGATTTCTTCCTGGGTAAATTGTAACCGAATTTTCTCCAGAACCACTAAAACCTAACCGCCGCCATATAACTGGAGAATTGTTGAGTGTGGCTATAAAACCTATAAAACAAACAAAAATATGTCTTGAATAATTCCTTAATGTTGTCAACATAAGGGCATTATTAGTTATATAGTGTATTACAGGGATGATACGGAAAAATATTGGGTCCATAAAAAACGTTGTATTTGGTGAGGCGAACACCTTTGTAGATTACTGTGTGACTCCTTTATTTCATAAACTAAGTGCGTTAATCGCTTTTTTGACAATTAACCAAGGAGCGGCCACTATCTAAGACTGCGAACCTTGTTGGACTACAAGAATATCCCAATATCCATTCTTATTTTGAGTAAACTTCGTATATTGGATAATCGAGACACTGCTAAAACTATATACATGTAATTCGGATACATTATTTGCTTATCAAATAGGAAACCGTAAAACATCATTAAGCGATGGTGAAATGTCACTGCAACGATGGGATATTTGGATATAACTTTAGAGAAAATGTAAAGAACGTTTACATATGTATGATATGAACGGAAACATAAGGGAATACTAAAATCACACAGGAACTTGATGTGTTGCATTTGAAGGCCAACTATTAACCTTTTTATAATCTCTGCAAACGTTGTTAATGAGATGAAGACCTGAAAAATTCAGGGCAACTATTAACACACTTGAAGACGGTAAAAAATGTAAGAGTTCAGACGTAGGGCAATGATTTTTCGACAAAATGTAAAGACAGACTTTTTGTCATCAACAAAAATTGCTTTTATTGAGAGAGAGAGAGAGAGAGAGAGAGAGAGAGAGAGAGAGAGAGAAGAGAGAGAGAGAGAGAGAGAGAGAGAGAGAGAGAGAGAGAGAGAGAGAGAGAGAGAGAGAGAGAGATATTCAGCGCAGCGTGTTTCTTGGTATCAACGTGTCTCTTTGGTTGCTCCCCTATTCATACGAGAAATAATTTATTCCAAACGGTCTTATTTAATAGGAGAACTGTTGACCTTTAACCTGCCATTTAAAATTAACGATTAGATTTTGTTAATAACAATGACAATATTCTTAATATATTTCCTAGCGCATTCATGATTTAGGATGCCACGGAATCCAACACATGTGATTCATTCTTGGATAGGCTACTACATTTCTCGTTTAAAGGAATTTCATTCAATAATATCTATTGATTTTCTTCTTTAAATCATATATACTTACTGAAGCAATATAATTAATTACATTGTTCTAGAATTGCTTCCCCAGCAACGCATGCAGGAGTGAAAAAAGATAAAGACTATGTTAGATCCGTATATGCAGTCTAAAAAAGATAACGAGTCTAGGCCGAAAGGTTAGATATGTCTATGGAGTCTATAAAAAGAGATAAAGAGTCAAAGCCGACTGGTTAGATATGTATATGTAGTCTATAAAAAGAGATAAAGAGACCGACCGGTTAGATATGTATATCTAGTCTATAAAAAGAGATAAAGAGTCTAAGCAGACTGGTTAGATATGTCTATGGAGTCTATAAAAAGAGATAAAAAGTCTAAGCAGACTGGTTAGATATGTCTATGGAGTCTATAAAAAGAGATAAAAAGTCTAAGCAGACTGGTTAGATATGTCTATGGAGTCTATAAAAAGAGATAAAGAGTCTAAGCAGACTGGTTAGATATGTATATGTAGTCTATAAAAAGAGATAAATAGTCTAAGCAGACTGGTTAGATATGTCTATGGAGTCTATAAAAAGAGATAAAGAGTCTAAGCAGACTGGTTAGATATGTATATGTCTACAAAAGAGATCTGGTAAAAAGAGATAAATAGTCTAAGCAGACTGGTTAGATATGTATATGTAGTCTATAAAAGAGATAAAGAGACCGACTGGTTTTATCTGTATATGTAGTCTATAAAAAGAGATAAGGAGGCCGACTGGTTAGATCTTTTTATGCAGTCTATAAAAATGATAAAGAGACTGACTGGTTGGATCTGTATATGAAGTCTGTGAAAAGCGATAAAGAGACCGACTGGTTGGATCTGTATATGAAGTCT
The DNA here is from genome assembly GCA_030159075.1 of Atrina japonica. Lineage (NCBI taxonomy): Eukaryota > Metazoa > Mollusca > Bivalvia > Pterioida > Pinnidae > Atrina > Atrina japonica. The sequence continues at coordinate 170,480 of BROG01000885.1, forward strand.
GTGAAAAGCGATAAAAAGACCGACTGGTTGGATCTGTATATGAAGTCTGTGAAAAGCGATAAAGAGGCCGAATGGTTGGATCTGTATATGTAGTCTTTGAAAAGCGATAAGGATGCCGAATTGTTGGATCTGTGTATGAAGTCTATGAAAAGTGTTAAGGATGCCGAATGGTTGTATTCGTGTATGAAGTCTATAAACCGATATGCAAATGCAAAATTACATTTATGTTATATAAGATGTACATACATATTCAGCCGCTAGTGATTTGGAGCTACTATATTTAAAATTGGACACCTAAACTTAAGAAAACTCGTACGAACACAGTTACATAGCGGGGGGCCCAGCAAATGTTCCATATTATCTAGTATCTAGTAACATCGGTCTATCCAACCAAGTAGCTTTCAGAGCAATACGACGACTCGTATATCTTCAAGCTTATACATTTTGGTGCAGTCGTCAGTAGGTGTATTTTATAAGTATGACATGTCTTCTGCTAAAAGTTTTAGTAACACATAGAATAATTTTTTGATTGAGTGGGGAAGCAGATCATTAAATAGCTAGAGCAAAATGAATTCTGAGCAGTGTTTGGATATATCTCACATTTTATCCATTAGTTAATAGTAATAACACTGCATCGCTAAACCTACACCCACTGTCACTACGCCTAGCGGCAGTAGAAATATGCCTGCCAATCAACAATCTGCTGTTCGCATGACACCGTGACCGATCCCATTACTCTACACACTATTATATATATATATATATATATATATATATATATATATATATATATATATATATATATATATATATATATATAAACCCTGCCCCTAACCAGGTTTTTTTTTCTCTAGAAATTGCACATCCAATGTAGCATTCACTTTCATGCTTCACTTTATCACAAAGTCAGCGTCACACTAGGCCTACCATACATCTCGGTCTCACTATCAAACATCCAGTCAATCAACAAACATGATCAATGAATCATATAAGACAATAAAACTCATATCCACTTCTCCTGATGGCGAGTGAAGGCTGAATATTTCACAGTTCAACAATACACATGTTTAAATCTAACGGCTTTGCTCCATCTCGCCTCATGTTTATTTATTATTTATCTATTTATTTTTGTTCACTTGAAAAGTTTCGTATTAGTGCGCCAGTAATTTTATCATGGTGTATAAACAATTTATGTTTGAAAGAACATGAAATATTACTTGAATTGCTATTTGAAGTAAATTTGTGTTTGTTATGCCAATAATTCTTGTGTTTTAAGCATATATTTTCCCCATATGAATGCACTATTTTCTTAGCAGCGGAGTGCTGAATTTCTATGAAAACGTGAAGTTGTTTGTTTACGTTTCACGAGTCCCCTACAAAACGTCTGGTAACGAAACGTAACTGGAAAACTGTAATAAATAGAATATTTGACAATTGTTTTTGAATATTATGTGTATTAAATTTTGTGGGGCAGAATATTACATATCTAACACTCGTGTTAAATATGTATTATTCTTTTACCTCACATGAAGTAATACACATGTCATTAAAACAATTCGCAAATATCCTCTTTTTATTATGTTTAGTACAGACAGTAAATTAACAGCCATGCTATACGACAAACGTGACTATTTCGGCTTTCCCATCGAAAAGGTTCACCTACATAGGGTATTTATATCTCACAAATGATCCGATATGCCAGGCCATGTTCAATATATGAACATTTTATATACAGAGATAAACTTCTTACTGAGAAGTTATTGGCACAGGGGTATCGAAAATGGCGTTTGAAGACAACATTTCGCAAATTTTACGGTCGGTATAGTAGACTTGTTTGCTATTACTCTTGGTTTCACTAAATGAAATGTTGCGTTACCTGTTCGATAGCGGGTCTTGGGTCGTCTGTACCATTTGTGACGAGAATTACTTCCTCACTTTTTTCATTTGAATTTGGCTGTGGACTCACCTGTGAAGTATCATATCCTTTCATGCTGCAGTAATTATTTCATTTATTATAGTATGCTATTTATGATAGTGAAATGGTGAGTTACCTGTTCGATGGCGGTTGTTAAGATGTCTGTACCAATTGTGACGAGGATTCATTCCTCACGTATTTCATTTTGATTTGACTTTTACTTACGGCGGGTGTGACCGCTCGACAGGGGATGCTTACTCCTACATGGCACCTGATCCCACCTCTTGATTGCAAGACGTCCGTGTTTATCCATTTTACCAGATGTGTACCTATATCCTGGACATCCTAGGGATTTATACATTGGTATCTGAGATTTTTTGTATTCAAATGCCTTCCAACTTACTTTTAAATCATATATTTATATTATGGCAATGATTATTGTGTTTAGTTTAACTTTTTCTGTCATTTAGATAAACCGTATGCTATCCCTGCAAATACAATTTTAGATTTGAACCAGAGTCAATACTTTCACTTTGCCACAGTAGGGTAGAATACGAGAAATTGCATAATACTGACTGCAGCTTTATTATCACTTCCAAAAAATTAAAAGGGCATTAACTGTGTTATCTAAAACTAATAACAAATGAGAAATATACACAGGCATAAAATTTTTTTAACTTCCTATAAATTTTGTGAAAATCGGGCCAGGTCCAGTGTTGTATACTCATACAAATGGTGGGGTCAAATCAATCATTTGCAAACGAATAATTGTCAAACTGGGACTCTCAAGCAATTTTCACAAAATATATAGGAACGTAAGAATGTTTATGTCCGTCTGTATCTTTTTACTTTCATGTTACTGTAGATAAATATATGTTCTACTACTACTACTACTACTACTAGTAGTAGTAGTAGTAATAGTAATAGTAGTGTGTGTCTGTGTATGTGTCTGTGTGTCTGTGTGCGTGCGTACGTGTGTGTGCGTGTGTATAAAAATACAGCTAGTGCCTCTTCAAATAATCGACGTAAAAGGAACGGCTCACGACACCTTACATGTAGCTACTGTTCTTTTTTATTTAAGAAGAGCACAATAACTTCTTTTTCTGTCGTGTACGTGTGGTGGACATGAAATAGATATGATAGTTAGTCAGTAAATCTAAGATTTGGACACTCAAATCACAGTTACAGAATTTTTTCTAAACGAGTTCCTAACGACTTCAGGTTCTTAAAATGTTAGTTCATCTAAACTTTATTGACATTCCATCTTAACGATCGTCTGTTAATCCCCAAGGAAACCTACACCACACAACTCTCTGCTTGAAACAGAAATCATTTGATAGCAGTTCAGATCGTTATAGTATGTTTCAGTCACATTCAGCCGTAGTTTCGGAGTGTAAGCAGCTGATTGAGAACCTAAAAGTATACAGTCAGACGCAATGAGTTCTTTGGAATTTGATAATGGATTTCTTACAAATTTGAAACATCATTTCGCTGATTAACTTGTCTCATGATACAAATGCATATATATATAATTTGCTTTATATGTAATTTAAATAGGCTGTAAAATTGTATTGGAAAAATAAGCATGAATCGGACACACAAACGCAAGGTATACTAAAAAATATTTTGAAACAACAAATATCAATTGATAACTTTCACCAAAGTATGGATATAATGCTTTTCCTGTTTATTTCCTACACTCGTTCCATTTGACGGTCTAGTGATGTACATAACGAAAGGATTAATACTTGAAAACTAGGTAAGTGGTATCAATTTCCATAATTGTATGACTTGAGACAAGGAATGAGTTTTGAAGATAATAGATATTGCATTTTTAACGTAATTAATTTGTCATTATTCTCTTATACGAACGTCTTCTGCTACTACTACTACTACTACTGCCACTACTACTACTGCTACTACTAAAATGATAATTTTCATTCCATCATCATCATCATCATAATAATAATAATAATAATAATAATAATAATAATGAAAAAAATAATAATAATATCATTATTATCATGTAACTATCATAATTACATTATTTATATTAATGGTGTTGTGATTGCCGCTGTTGTTGCATTTATCTATTGTTATTTTTTATCATGATGATAAAAAGAACGCCGACTCAGACATTTTCTGTTTAATGTTCATACTAATCAAACACAAAAATCCGTACTTTACATAAAAGCCGATTTGTAGGCAAATATTGTTGTAAAAAAACGTCAACGAAGCACAGTGTTTGTGAGTTCAGTGAAGATCTGAAGTAATACAAAAAAAGAGAGAAGAAAGAAAAATCGTGATACTCATTCCGCCCTCAAACACAAATAAAAACAAACAACGTCCAAAACCATTCAGATCAAGCGATACACACACACACACACACACACACACACACACACACACACACACAAACACACACACACACACACACACACACACACACACACACACACACACACACACACACACACACACACACACGTATACAGCATATTTACAAAAATAGTAACTATCATATGACCGAGGAAACATAGCACAAATCTGACATTGAACGAACACGGACCTCTGGAAATCCTGAAGTGGCATTAGGTACCAAATGAATGAGTAAGCATCCCCGGTTGACCGGTCACAACCGCTGTACGCCCACTGTCAAATTCAAATACAGTAAGGAATTAATCCTCGTCAAAGCAATCGATTTAACAAGTTCTTATGAATAGGTATCCTAACATTTTAGTTAGTGAAAAACAGAAATTGTAAAACGAGGTCATTATAATTTGCGGAATGTTTGATATAAACACGATTCTTCATATATTTGTGATTTCAACTTATCTAGGTGTTGTGTGTTTCTTTATATGAAATAACCATCATATCATAAGCATGAAATAAACATCATATCAGCAGAAGCATAGACATATGCATTCTAAAGCGACAACGTATTACATAATTATTCAATATTTCCAGAGTATTCATAGTTAATTTGTAGATATAGTCAATATCTACCTTTGTTTTAAACTTAAGTTTGAATAAAAAGCTACAAAATACTTCATCAGCATTTTAGAGAAATATCGCAAGATCACAGAAATGTAAAATATTTTGTGCTCATGTTTTTTTTTCATCTGTTTTATTGTAAATGTACGCGTGTTATCTAAAATACCGCAAAATTTAACGAACTTACTGTAGTAAGGTCTACACTAACTGATTAAATCTTTATAAGTGCGAAATTGTTTTCCAGATGAAATACCAGTAGAAAACAGATTGTTGGGTTTAGATATATTTGTTTCTATTTTTTTCTCTTGTATTAAAAACGAGAAATATTTCCCCACAGTTTATGAATATTCTGTTTAGTGGTATTGATTTTGTATATTAATCAAACAACACTATAACACAGCCTGAAATTTGATTAGGAACTATATCAAAACGGAACTTTTGAGGCAGAATAGCTTCGGCGTCGCCTCCTAAAACTCATATTTGCCACTTTGTCTGACATTTTAGCCACATGGTCTTTTAAGTGAAAAATCTACGGGAGAAACATTACAATTAGCATGCGCAGTTTTTCAAAATTCGGCTATAAATTGCGGCATCTTGTCTAAATGAAAGTCAAGCCTCTATTTTGATTTACTGAAAGTCAAAAAATTATATATAAATGTAAATGACAGCAAATAAAGATAAAATAACAACAATTGGTATTTCAAGTTAATTGCACTTCTAGAGAGGTTTTCTGGCTAGGTTTGTTCTATACTGTTCGCAGTAATTGATTTCAGTTCAAGAGAAAACTTGGACTTGGTTTGTACTACATAAATATTTTTATCTATTAGACATACTTTTGATAAAGTACTTATTCGCAGTAATTGATTTCAGTTTTAGAAAAAAATTGGACCCAGTTTGAATTATGTGAATAAATTTGTCTACTGGACATATTTTGCATAAATGCGAAAATCACAGATATCAAAGTATTAATTGAACACATGCAGACCTCTGAAAATCAAGAGATGGGATTAGGTGTCATGGAGGAGTAAGCATCCCTTGTAAACGGGTCACATCCACCGTGAGCCAACAAATAAATTCAAATGAAATTATTAAGGAATCAATCCTCGTCAAAATCGGTAAATAACTGTTGTCCGTTCTAGAGAAAAGTTGGATTCGGTTTGTTCTATATTAACATTTTGGTTTACTGGACATATAATTGTTTTCCATGAGCGTCCTCTTGGCAAATTGAATGCCTTGGAATTGAATCCTGTAGATGGTAAGATTAATTTTGATACTCTAAACTTGTAGCCTACTTCTATTCACATGATTTATTTTTTGTCACGATAAATAGCCAATGTTAATCAACGTGTTTTTCGTTGTACTTGAAATGTTATTTTAAAAACCTTTTCCATTGTTTGACATTTTCACCGGATTTAACCTTTCCATCGAACTAGAAGGGTTTCCATGAAAGATTTCGACGGGTATGACATGCCAGCAGAGGACGCTGACTCCTTGTAAGAGAAATCCGTATATGTAAAGCATTATGAATTTAGAAGTTCTAAGATATTCTATTCTACTCTGCTTTGTTTCACGATAATAACTCGATATTTGTATTTTAATGACCCGGTGCTTCGTGATTACCATTTTCGCTATTTACCGAGACAGGGTTTCAGGTGCCATGGAGGAGTAATCAACCCCTGTTGACCGGTCGAACCCGCCACGAGTCCACAGTCGAATTCAAATGAAATAAGTGAGGAATCAATCTTTGTAGCAATCGGCAAAAATATTATTATGATTTATACCAAAAAAAATTGAAATTTATGTTTTTTATGTAATAACGTTCAACATGTAAAGCAGCATACGAAACATAGAAATCTCTGTGGTCGAGTGGTAAGAGTATCGCTGTATATAGAAGACGTTGAATTAAATAATTATAATGTCTGTGAAACGATATGATAATATATATTTGACATCAAACCTTAGATAAAAGATAAAGACTGTAGAATAATGAAGTTTAGTGTCACATCTCAGTGGCTGCTGTAAACATAACGTCAAGGCATAAAATGCTTGTTAAATGTAAAATCAAGTTGTCTAAAGTTTGACATTTATCACGGGCCTCTGGAAATCCAGAGGTGGGAACAGGTGCCATGGAGGAGTTACATCCCTGTCGACCAGTCACAAACGACGTGATTCCACAGTCAAATTCAAATGAAATAAGTGAGGAACAAATCCTCGTCACAATGATGACAGTATAAAAATGGTTTCAAGTATAATGAAGAAATATCAATAAAATCCGACAAATTAGATATAACAACGAAGAACAATTGTGAATCGCAAACGGGTTGGGAGTCAGCGTCCCCTGTTAACATGCCACACCTGTAGCAAATGTTCCATGGAAACCTCTCGAGTTTAAATGTTATTGAAAGGTTCGCTCTATAATGTCAGATTTATGACGTATGAAGCCAAGCCCTACAATTTGTGGCAGATGACATCGGACGGGTTTCCACGTCCACGGGTTTCTTGTACATAAGAAGCAAGACCCTATAATGTCTGTTAGATGGTACGCCATTGATTTCCTTAATATGGCATAAAATCTTAAAGGCAAAATAACCGTCAAAATGGATATTTTTGTTTGTATTACAAGTTTAACTGTAGCTCAATTGATGAAGTCTAATTGACAGAAACGATCGTCTTGGGCATTATAACATTGATATAATGTTTATAATATTCAAAGTTTTATAAAAATATAATGTTTTCCTTTAAAAATCCCGGATTGAAATAAAAAACTTTTTTAAAATGCCGTATTTGTGAAAAGAAATCCAATGTGAATGATGGGCAAGTGAATATTTGTATATTTATCTGGATAGCAGAAATATCAATCGTCGGGGTTCTTCATTCAATCTAGGCAAGATATGCATGATATGATAAATTTGTCTACGGCTATATATCTTTTTAGCATTTTTAATCAAAATTTTGGTCTGATCGCGGGATTTATATATTTTATCAAAATGACAGCCTGTATGCCTTTAATATCTGATAATTGGCAGAGGATATCTAGCCATATAATGTTTTATAAAGGGCACTGAATGACAAGTCCTATAGTTTCTGTTACATGAACCGCTGGAAGTCAAGCTGTATAGTTTATGAAAAACGAAAGTGTGACTAAGCTCTTTAATGTTTGATAAATGAGATTGGGCATTAAGCTCTGTAAAATTATAGTTTTACAAAATGCTCAAAACGATCGATTCCGACTATAAGACTTCGAGCTCTAATTTGATATAGGTATATTTCCAAATGAAGATGTAGTAACATATAAATGAAGTCAATTATGAGGTACAAATCGGTTATAGAGAAAAGTGTTTACCACAAGGAAATATACTAACACGAAGGTGTAAATTGAAAATGGAACCTGTAATTTAAATCTGAATCGAACACACTTTTTTTGCATTGTTGAGTGTTCGACGATAGACGAGTTGATTTTTTGTAATAAGTTTAATGCTACCCGGTCTGTTATGTGAAGGCACAATCAGTCACTTGAATGGTAGAAGTCTAAAGCATGACCAGTCAATCCGGCAAAAGAAAGAACAGTCATTTGTACTGTGTAAAGTAAAATGTTTTATAAACGGAACGTCATCCCAGAGGGATTGATGTTAGTTTTAACACTATTATTCCTGATATAATAGCATTGTTTGCGATTACTCTGTTTCACTGGGTGAAATGTTGAGTTGCCTGTTCGATGGCGGTTGTTGATACGTCTGTACCAATTGTGACGAGGATTTGTTCCTCACGTATTTCATTTGGATTTATATATATATATATATATTGTACATGAATTTACAGGCGTCGTTTATACATTTATATAGCCCATTTGTTTTCTCCTATCTCTGTCTACAATGAGGAGTCGCTTTAAGAAATGATTGATATAAAAGAATATTGATATCTGTCCCGTATAACCACAAACCAAATGTTTTCCATCAATATACTGTAAGAATTGATTTCTAAGATATGTATGTTAAACGTTGATGGATTTTTCTTTATATGTATATTTTACCTTCCGACATATGGCTTGAAACATTTTTATCGATAGTTTAGGACTGGACTTTTATTGTATGGAATATTGACCATTCAAATTAACCATTGTGTATAATTTGAGGCAATTTTGATTATTACAATCTGTTACAGGTTTGATAAACAGTGTTTTATGTTTCATGTCATCTGCTTGATTTCTTGATGAGATTGTTATTAGTGATAGATGGCACAACACCCATATGTGGCTCCTTGCAAAAATATGAACCCGATTAAAATTTGAGATAACATTGTTTAGAAAATATTGCGCAATACTGATCATTGAATAATGAATTCCTTATTCGTTTATACATAATTGTAAATTATCGGAGAATGAGTTTATTTACCATAGACGTTATGTGAAAATAAGGTAAGTGTTTTTAAAATATTTTTTGTTAGATTGATTACATGTACCGAATGTTAAAGCCATCATCATCATCATCATCATCATCATCATCATCATCATCATCTAATAGGTGACACAATATATACGAAAAATATCTTCGAATTATGGAGAAACGTTAATGTGTTTGTATCCTAGTGTTCGTTAGACTGTTTTATGACTGTTTGTTTATGTTTATTGTTGTTTAACGAAGAATATTTCACTCATATGGAGACGTCACCAAATGCCGGTGAAGGGCTTCAAATTTTGGCCTATGCTCGGAACTTACGGCCATTGAGCAGTGAGGGTTCTTTAACGTGCCGACACCTACTGTGACACGGGACCTCCAGTTTTTACTGTCTCATCCGAAGTTCTAGTCGGTTAAAAAAGGATGTTAAAGTCTTAAAAAGACTCACGGCAAAAGCAGTGTCTTTATGTATCAGGATCACCTGTATATCTGTATTTGCCAGTTTAAATCCACGAGAATGATCCAGTGGTGTCAATCGAACCCGAAACGTTACGCTTTCGTGTAAAACGCTCAACTGATGAAGTCTAATTGACAGATACGGTCGTCTTGAGCATTATAACTTTGGTATTCTGTTTATAATATTTATAACCACTAGGTCGTTGCCACTGCTAGTGGACCGTTTGAGTCCCGGAGGGTATAAACCTCGTGTATTTCGGTACCAGCTGATAATCTTATACTAAAGTAATATTTGGCACTGATAACACCATTTAAACTCTAAATTATTCAAAAGCTAAGATAGTCATCTTTTTACAGTGGCTACTCTTGGACGGATTTGGCTATGCATTTAGATTTTTTATTTGGCCTTGTATTATACCACTTTCCCTTTAGAAAATCTATTTAAAATTGGAGCTCAAACGATGAAGGTTAATTGACAGAAACGATCGTCTTGAGCATTATAATTTTGGTATTATATGTATAATATTTAGGCTACCACGAACAACCGATATCCGGACTATATATTGGATTGGGTTAGTAAGACAAAATATGAAGCTTATGTTACTATATAGTATAAACTTTAAAGGTTACAAGAATTGTTTTAGAAGTGCAGTCAGATAAGGTACTATTGATAGAAAATGATACTTATGTATCTTACTTGATACGTAGAACACCGGAAGATAATTAAATAAGTATCGCAATAAGCTGTAAAAAGAGATAAGATTTGTCTATATGTAAATAAAGTTCCGTGATTTTAATTTTCCTGATAATCAACCCTACTGCTTCCAAACAATTGACTTTAATTTTATGTATTTACGGAAACTTCCCTACCTCAATATCAATAGAAAATTATGTAATTATGTTATTCAAACAATAGATATGTGTCACTATGTGGGTTGTAAGTTTCATACAGATAATTCAATGGATTTTTACAACAATACTTCTGAAGGAATTAAATGGCACTAATAGAGAAACGAAGACCTAGAACAGAGTCTAGTTTTGTTGGCCACTGTTAAACACGGCAGTAAATCTTTGTCAAATCTACAAATTCTCTTATCTTTTAACATATTACAAGCTCATGTATTTTACATCAGTTTTATTAGGGAAATAAATGACACTAGGATAACTAATGTAGATGATACGTTATGCTATTTACATCACAAGACTGTCTGCCGAAAGATATCGATAAAGGTTTCCTATCAGCAAATAATCCCAAAAGTTTATCCGGACCGTCATTCGCACTAATGCACATGTTTCTAGTTCATTTAGACTGATCAATTGTCCATAAGCTTTAAAGTGGTCTTATTTTTAAGATGTTGTTTAACTGTACACGTATAATATATTTGATCTCTCTCTCTCTCTCTCTCTCTCTCTCTCTCTCTCTCTCTCTCTCTCTCTCTCTCTCTCTCTCTCTCTCTCTCTCTCTCTCTCTCTCTCTCCAGTATATCATACATTTACAGTGAGGATTTAATTTCGTTATTTTCGTGAATAACAAAACAGAACAACGAAAATAAATCCATATTACTTGAATAATGTCAATAAAATATTTCAACATCAACATTATATATATATATATATATATATATATATATATATATATATATATATATATAAGAAAACCATGTTAAAAACTCAGACTTGATGCTAACAAAATATCAGACAAAAGCGACAGACAGCTGATGGACCTAGATACTAATAAATCAATTAAACCTGTCAAATTCTGATTAATTCCTACGTTCTACGTCCATCAAATGAATGTAAACAAGTATAGATCATTCAATCAATATTTTGTCGATTTTAGGAAATTTGTGAACATGTCTTCGAACAAACAATCAACAAAATTACTAAACGATCAAACTGACAAAAAAAAAAAAAAAAAAAAAAAAAAAACAAAACAAAATTTATCGAAAATAAAGTGCCGTCCTGTCTCAGTCGGTAGCGCGCTCGACTCTTTATCGTGAGGCCGTGAGTTCGAGTCCATTCGGCGGCAGGTTGGTTTCCTGTCCCTCGGATTGAGACAGTAAAAACCGAGGTCCCTTGTCACAGTAGGTGTCGGCACGTTAAAGAACCCTCAATGCTCAATGGCCGTAAGTGCCGAGCGTAAGCCAAAATCTGAAGCCCTTCACCGGCATTTGATGGCGTCTCCATATGAGTGAAAGATTCTTGATTGGACGTTAAACGACAATAAACAGTCAAACAATCAAAAAAAAAAAAAAACAAACAAAAAAACAAGAATGTAAATAGCAAAAAAAAAGCACATACAATATAAAAGCATAACTGCACAAGGTCACAAAACAACACAAACAATATAAAACACAACTAGACACAATGTCACACAACAAAAACACAACTAGACAAGGTCACAAAACAACACAAACAATATAAAACACAACTACACACGGACACAAAACATAAAACACAACTAGACAAGGTCACACAACATAAAACACAACTAGACAAGGTCACAAAACATAAAACACAACTAGATAAGGTCACAAAACAACACAAACAATACAAAACAACTAGACAAGGTCACAAAACAACACAAACAATATAAAACACAACTAGACAAGGTCGCAAAACAGCACAAACAGTACAAAACACAACCAGACAAGGTCACAAAACAGCACTAACAATATAAAACACAACTAGACAAGGACACAAAACAACACAAACAATATAAAACACAACAAGACAATGTCACACAACAAAAACACAACTAAACAAGGTCACAAAACAACACAAACAATATAAACACAACTAGACAAGGACACAGAACAACACAAACAATATAAAACACAACTAGACAAGGTCACAAAATAACACAAACAACATAAAAAACAACAAGACAAGGTCAAAAAACAACACAAACAATATAAAACACAACTACACAAGGTCACAAAACAACACAAACAATATATAACACAACTACACAAGGCACAAAACAACACAAACAATATAAAACAAAACTAGACAAGGTCACAAAACATAAAACACAACTAGACAAGGTCACAAAACAACACAAACAATATATAACACAACTACACACGGACACAAAACATAAAACACAACTAGACAAGGCACAAAACAACACAAACAATATAAAACACAACTAAACATGGACACAAAACATAAAACACAACTAGACAAGGACACAAAAATTAAAACACAACTAGACAAGATCACAAAACAACACAAACAATACAAAACAACTAGACAGGTCACAAAACAACACAAACAATACAAAACAACTAGACAAGGTCGCAAAACAACACAAACAATATAAAACACAACTAAACAAGGTCATAAAACAGCATTAACAATATAAAACACAACTAGACAAGGTCAAAAAACAACACTAACAATATAAAACACAACTAGACAATGTCACAGAACACAAACACAACTAAACAAGGTCACAAAACAACACAAACAATATAAAACACAACTAAACAAGGACACAAAACAGCAAAAACAATATAAAACACAACTAGACAATGTCACATCACAAAAACACAACTAAACAAGGTCACAAAACAACACAAACAATATAAAACACAACTAGACAAGGACACAAAACAGCACAAACAGTATAAAACATAACCAGACAAGGTCACAAAACAGCACTAACAATATAAAACACAACTATACACGGACACAAAACAACACAAACAATATAAAACACAACTAGACAAGGTCACAAAATAACACAAACAACATAAAACACAACTAGACAAGGTCACAAAACAACACAAACAATATTAAACACAACTAGACCAGGTCACAAAACAACACAAACAATATAAACACAACTACACACGGACACAAAACAACACAAACAATATAAAACACAACTAGACAAGGTCACAAAATAACACAAACAACATAAAACACAACTAGACAAGGTCACAAAACAACACAAACAATATTAAACACAACTAGACAAGGTCACAAAACAACACAAACAATATAAAACACAACTAAACAAGGCACAAAACAACACAAACAATATAAAATACAACTACACACGAACACAAAACATAAAACACAACTAGACAAGGTCACAAAATATAAAACACAACTAGACAAGGTCACAAAACAACACAAACAATATATAACACAACTAGACAATGTCACAAAACAACACAAACAATACAAAACAACTAGACAAGGTCACAAAACAACACAAACAATATAAAACAGAACTAGACAAGGTCACAAAACAGCACAAACAATATAAAACACAACTAGACAATCACACAAAACAACACAACTAAACAAGGTCACAAAACAACACAAACAATATAAACAGAACTAGACAAAGACACAAAACAACACAAACAATATAAAACACAACTAGACAAAATCACAAAACAGCACAAACAATATAAAACAAAACTAGACAAGGTCACACAACAGCACAAACAATATAAAACACAACTAGACAAGGTCACAAAACAACACAAACAATATAAAACACAACTAGGCAAGGTCACAAAACAACACAAACAATATAAAACACAACTAGACAAGGTCACAAAACAACACACAAACAATATTAAACACAACTAGACAATGTCACAAAACAACACAAACAATATATAACACAACTAGGCAAGGCACAAAACAACACAAACAATATAAAATACAACTACACACGAACACAAAACATAAAACACAACTAGACAAAGTCACAAAATATAAAACACAACTAGACAAGGTCACAAAACAACACAAACAATATATAACACAACTAGACAAGGTCACAAAACAACACAAACAATACAAAACAACTAGACAAGATCACAAAACAACACAAACAATATAAAACACAACTAGACAAGGTCACAAAACAGCACAAACAGTATAAAACACAACTAGACAATGAAACAAAACAACACAAACAATATAAAACACAACAAGACAATGTCACAAAACAAAAACACAACTAAACAAGGTCACAAAACAACACAAACAATATAAAACACAACTAGACAATGTCACAAAACAACACAAACAATACAAAACAACTAGACAAGGTCACAAAACAACACAAACAATATAAAACAGAACTAGACAATGACACAAAACAACACAAACAATATAAATCACAACAAGACAATGTCACACCACAAAAACACAACTAAACAAGGTCACAAAACAACACAAACAATATAAACAGAACTAGACAAGGACACAAAACAACACAAACAATATAAAACACAACTAGACAAAATCACAAAACAGCACAAACAATATAAAACAAAACTAGACAAGGTCACACAACAGCACAAACAATATAAAACACAAGTAGACAAGGTCACAAAACAACACAAACAATATAAAACACAACTAGGCAAGGTCACAAAACAACACAAACAATATAAAACACAACTAGACAAGGTCACAAAACAGCACAAACAATATTAAACACAACTAGACAATGTCACAAAACAACACAAACAATATATAACACAACTAGGCAAGGTCACAAAACAACACAAACAATATATAAAACAACAACTAGGTCACGAAACACAAAACATAAAAAACACAACTAGACAAAGTCACAAAATATAAAACAAAACTAGACAAGGTCACAAAACAACACGAAACAATATATAACACAACTAGACAAGGTCACAAAACAACACAAACAATACAGAACAACTAGACAAGATCACAAAACAACACAAACAATATAAAACACAACTAGACAAGGTCACAAAACAGCACAAACAGTATAAAACACAACTAGACAATGAAACAAAAAACAACACAAAAAGTATACAAAACACAACAAGACAATGTCACACAACAAAAACACAACTAAACAAGGTCACAAAACAACACAAACAATATAAACACAACTAGACAAGGACACGTAACAACACAAACAATATAAAACACAACTAGACAAGGTCACAAAACAACACAAACAATATAAAACACAACTAGACAAGGTCACAAAACAGCACAAACAATATAAAACACAAGTAAACAATGACACAAAAGAACACAAACAATATAAAACACAACTAGACAAGGTCACAAAACAGCACAAACAATATAAAACACAACTAAACAATGACACAAAAGAACACAAACAATATAAAACACAACTAGACAAGGTCACAAAACAGCACAAACAATATAAAACACAACTAGACAAGGTCACAAAACAACACAAACAATATAAAACAAAACTACACAAGGTCACAAAAAGCACAAACAATATAAAACACAACTAGACAAGGTCACAAAACAGCACAAACAATATAAAACATAACAAGACATGGTCACAAAACAGCACAAACAATATAAAACACAACTAGACAAGGTCACAAAACAGCACAAACAATATAAAACACAACTAGACAAGGTCACAAAACAGCACAAACAATATAAAACACACAACTACAAACGGTCACAAAACAACACAAACAATATAAAACACAACTAGACAAGGTCACAAAACAGCACACACAATATAAAACACAACTAGACAAGGTCACAAAATAGCACAAACAATATAAAACACAACTAGACAAGGTCACAAAAGAGCACAAACAATATATAACACAACTGGACAAGGTCACAAAACAACACAAAACATAAAACACAACTAGACAAGGTCACAAAACAACACAAACAATATAAAACACAACTAGACAATGTCACACAACAAAAACACAAGTAAACAAGGTCACAAAACAACACAAACAATATAAACACAACTACACACGGACACAAAACAACACAAACAATATAAAACACAACTAGACAGGGTCACAAAATAACACAAACAACATAAAACACAACTAGACAAGGTCACAAAACAACACAAACAATATATAACACAACTAGACAAGGTCACAAAACAGCACAAACAGTATAAAAACACAACTACACAAGGTCACAAAACAACACAAACAATATAAAACACAACTAGACAAGGTCACAAAACAACACAAACAATATAAAACACAACTAGACAAGGTCAAAAAACAATACATTAAAAACACACAACTACACAAAGTCACAAAACAGCACAAACAATATATAACGCAACTACACAAGGTCACAAAACATAAAACACAACTAGACAAGGTCACAAAACAACACAAACAATATATAACGCAACTACACAAACAATGCAATATAAACACAACTACACAAGGTCGCAATAAAAACACAAACAATATAAAACCACAACGACACAAGGGGACAGTGCAACACAAACAATACAAAACACAACTACACCAAGACACAAAACAATACAAACAGTACAAAACACAACTATACAATGTCACAAAACAGCACAAACAATATAAAACACAACCACACACAGACAGAAAACAACGCAAACAATATAAAAACTCAACTACACAGGGACAGAAAACAGCACAAACAATATAAAAAACACAACTACACACAGACAGAAGAAAAAATAAAAACACAACTACGACAGAAAACAACGCAAACAATATAAAAACTCAACTACATATGGACAGAAAACAGCACAAACAATATAAAAACACAACTACACACGGACAGAAAACAGCACAAACAATATAAAAACACAACTACAAACGGACAGAAAACAACTCAAACAATATAAAAACTCAACTACATAGGGACAGAAAACAGCAAAAACAATATAAAAACACAACTACACACGGACAGAAAACAGCACAAACAATATAAAACACAACTACACAGGGCCAGAAAACAACGCAAACAATATAAAAACACAACTACACACAGACAGAAAACAACGCAAACAATATAAAAACACAACTACACACAGACAGAAAACAACGCAAACAATATAAAAACACAAATACACAGTGACAGAAAACAGAACTAACAATATAAAAACACAACTACACACGGACAGAAAACAGCGCAAATAATATAAAAACTGAACTTCACAGGGACAGAAAACAGCACAAACAATATATAAAGACAACTACACACGGACAGAAAACAGCACAAAGAATATAAAAACACAACTACACACGGACAGAAAACAACGCAAACAATATCAAAACACAACTTCACAGTGATAGAAAACAGCACAAACAATATGAAAACACAACTACACACGGACAGAAAACAACGCAAACAATATATAACACAAAACTACAGAAAACAACACAAAACAAAAAATCAAAATTGAGAAAATATGAAAAAAAACATCAAAAAAAAAAAGGAAAATAGAAGCAAATGTAACACTGAAAACACACACTCGCACAAAAAAAAACCAAAACAAATCATCATCATCATCATCATCATCATCATCAGTATTGTCATCATGATTATTCTCATTATTATTTTATCTTTTTATTGAAATATTGATAACCTCATATTAATCTTGTATCATTATTGGTGCTATTGATGATGATAATGATGTTGTTGTTGCTGCTGTTCTAAGGATACTCATTAGCGACTCTATCGGTAATAATTTGAATATTAACATAAGAAATAAAAACAGTAAGTTCATTGTTTTTAAAATCAAACCCTCAAGTAATGTAGTTCATTTAAACTGATTGAAAAGCTAGCTCTATTTTTCTGCCAGAATAGAGGAGTGCCATAATTTGACCTATACGTAGTGGTTATTAAGACTTCGGAACCTGGTTGATGACAGAATCTGACTTAGATCGATTGGTGAAGTCGCAAAATGTAAATCCAGTCAAAGGATATCACAATGTAATTGATGCTGAATAGCCAACCACGGGTCAATCTAATCACACGTCAACGAACCTCGCCGTCATCTAAGCATCCGTACCAACATTTTCTGTAAATCTTCCTGAGTGATGGATGAAATCGCATTGCTTGCACATTCACCGATATCCTTAACTCGTAAGCTTTGTAACGCAATCATTAAAAATATAAAGGCATGACCTGTTGACAGAAAAACGACATTGATTCAAATTTGGTGTTAAATGTGTGTTTAGAGAGTACTTTGAGACAAGGTTTTAATTTTCCTTTTTCAATCACAAACTCATTAGAGTACGATATATTCTTTAATTCAGTTCACCAACTCCCATTTGTTATATTGATTCAAATCTAATTGCGCACGTTTAAATAATTCTAAATTTGTTAATGTCTGAATTATTGATCAACAATTGGTTTTAAAGAATGGTATAGGTCTATAGTTACAGAATGTCATTTAAAGTTGGATTGTTTTGGTGTCTGATGAAAATGTGATGTGCAAATTCATCATCCTCATCCTCCTCTTTCTCATCCTCCTACTCATCATCATCATCATCAGCAGCAGCAGCAGCAACAACACCACAACCACCAATAATAATAATAATAATAATAATAATAATAATAATAGTAATAGTAATAATAATAATAATAATGAATAGATATAGAATAACACATGGCAAAATCTGTATCGCATGCCGTATCAAACCGAGACTCCAATATCAGCCCGAGGGCCGTAGGCCCGAGAGATGATACTGGTCGATGGTTGATATGGCATGCGATACAGATTTTGTCGTATTTTGTTGTTTTTATCATATATTAAAAACCCTTCTGGTAAATAGACAAATACTAGGC
This sequence comes from Atrina japonica, assembly GCA_030159075.1. Classification (NCBI taxonomy): domain Eukaryota; kingdom Metazoa; phylum Mollusca; class Bivalvia; order Pterioida; family Pinnidae; genus Atrina; species Atrina japonica. The sequence continues at coordinate 189,848 of BROG01000885.1, forward strand.
TAACTATCAAAGAAAAAATAGATTCTATGTCTTTTAATTTCTAGGTTAACACGACTTGCGTTCCTTCATGGGAATTAGCATGTAGACAGGTCTAAAATTACGGAGTACACAAGCGGTTAAGACAAGACTTAAAACTAGCCTTCCTCAAGATAATTTTCTGACATAATTCGTATTTTTGTGCAAACATGTTACTGAGATATATCTGAAATAACGGTAGGACTACAGGGACCATGAAAGAAGATATTCATGCGTATTCTAGGCTATACTTCTGGCAAAGCTCTGTCGTCAGGCTGTTCACGGCTAAACATTGTGTTATTGAAGGAAATAGCCTTCTCCGTGTTCATTCGTATCTAAAATACGAAATGCACAATTATTTGGGGTGTTTTTTAACCTACCTGTGGCATATTTTATACTTTTTAAATCGAATGTTTAGTAAATCCAAGGATTCGTTCACATTTTCATTCAACAATCATTAAAATTGTTTACAATTAGTCTCAGAATATGCTTAGCATGGCGTTGATGAAATATATTAGGTTTTGCCTGAAGTGAAAACAGTCGCGGTATCCCGAATAAAAATACAAGAAGCGTTCTAAATATGGGTGCGATAAAGGGTTGAAGGGGTGTGATAAAGGGAGGACTGATACAGGGTATGTGATAAATGGCACGTGCTGGCTCCTGTATCAGAGATAAAACAACTGTATTATATGAAGTATATAGTAATTATATGATAAATATATGATGTATATAATTAAGACATCTATATCTACCTGTGTTTTCCTTTGTTGTTTGACATCACGTCTTATTGAACTTAGTACAACAGAATGCACATTTTCCTACTTTTGAAAGATATATTCGTTTTAGGAATAAACATACTAGCTGTTGAAAGATATATCTGACTATTGATAATTAAAATTGCAGCTTGTTTAGTGAAAGATTAATATAATGGATTTAAATAGCTATTAATGTAAGAAAATATATTTTCTACATGTATATACATGCCAAAAACATGAAAATGTTTTTCAATAAGAAGGTTACGTTTACGATTTGTTTTTTTTTTAACATTTGCGATGTGTGCGGCATGGGTACAGGGGATGCTGACTCCTTCGGGACACCTTGTCCCATTCCGTTTTGGGATTCGCATTTGTTCTTCGTGTTGAGAACGTTCTTATATCTACCTTTTCACCTAGCTTGACCTTTTAACCGAGCTTGACCTTTTCATCGAACTCCGAGGTTTCCATAGAGCATTTGCGACGGGTGTGACATGATAACAGGGGACGCGGACTACTTCCGGACGCCTGGTCCCATCCCGTTTGGGATTCACAATTGTATTTCCTGTTAAGACCATTTGTGTATCCAATTAGTCGTGTTCTAATGGACTTAGAGTTTCGGTTATCCATTGGTACCTCTTCATTTGTAATTTTAAAAGTGTCATAAATTAAACAGATACAAATGAGTTTTAAATGCCAACACCATTACGGCGTTATAACGGTCCCCCACATGTAGAACGCCATTGAATTACAAGTATTGGATATGTATTACGGGCATCCATAAATTATAAATGAAAACTATAAATCCATTATCATTTTAGATTTTCAAGGCGACCTCCTGAGTCGAACATTAGAGCGTATAACGTGATGCTAATGTATTTCGTATCTAGATTGATATAAATGTAAAAATTATGATAAATAAATACATAATGTAAAAGACAGTGTTGCCATCGCTGATGTTTTTAAACTTACAAAAAGATTCAACTGATAAAAAGTAATTTAATGCATTTAACTATCTATGTCTGTGACCGGATTTTTTTGGGCATTTTTATTTGGCGATAAAATACACATGTCAATTATAAACGACACTGACAAATGTAATAAAATCTAAATGTAACATATGTAAGACGATTTGTGATCATTTCATCATGATTAGTTGCGTATGCATATAAAACTCTAGCATATGGGCAACATATGAAAAATACGTTGAGAGAAAGAGATATTGTAATTAAATATGTTATTCATTTGTTCCGAACTAACACTAATAGATTACTGCATTGAGCAAAGTATTAAAGGGGCATTTAAAAAAAAATATTCCCTTTTTTACTACTTAACTTGATATACAATAACAACAACAACAACAACAACAACAACAACAGAAATAAATACAGGCATAAAAATGATTAATTTGTGAAAATTGCTTGAGAAATCCAGATTTGGCACTTTTACAATTGCAATTGATTAACTCAACCTTACCATTTGTATATGAGTAGCATACTGGACCTGACCTAATTTTCACAAATTATATAGGAACATAAGATTTTTATGCCTGTGTATAGCTTTTATTTGTTATTGTACATCAAGTACAAGTAGTAGAAGTAGAAATAAAATCGAAATTATTTTTGGCTAAAAACATCTAATGCCCCTTTAAGCTATCGGTGCAAATTGGCAGAAAAATACAGAACAAAATATTAAAATATTTACTCTACTTTTAGGTAATATGAAATGTGATCTGTATGAACTTGATGTAATCTCAGACTTAAAGGTGTTCATTCAAAGACGTTCGTCCTATGTTATTACCGTTTTGTTTTCTATCATAAAAATTATTTTTTTTATACTGTTCAAACAAACACCATTCAATTTATTTTTATTACCAAAATGCACACCCAGGTAAGGTACGTGGTGATGAAAAAAGTTATACATTCTGAGACCGTCTGCGAGTTCTTTATCTAAATCATCATAGCAACAAATCGTCACATTATAGTACTTTTTGTTCATTAGAAATGATTTAATTCGATGTACAACTGATCACGTTATAACCATAATTAACATTAGTTAAAAGGAGCATTGCCTGTGTGTCTTTCTATCATGTTTTAACTACTTAGATTGACGTACAAATAGCATACAATAACATAGAAAAAGGCTATACAATATCAAAAACATTATAGATTAAATATACTAAACGTACTTAATAAAGCGAGAAAAAAATTAAGTGTACCAAACAAATTTTAACACACAGTTCAAGTGATGCGCAAACGTATTTATACTTTAATAAAGCACTTTTACAAAAAAATTAAGTATATATATATATATATACAAATCTTAATATACACAGTTCAAGTAAAACCTGCTATAGCACAATATAAGGATCACGTCTATAAAGGCCATCATGAAAAGTCCCTTGACTGCATACTTTAACAAATTGAACCTTGTATAAGGGTCACCTGCACATAAATATAATATATGGTCCCTTGGGTGGCCCCTATATATTTATATATATATATATATATATATATATATATATATATACATATATATATATATATATATATATATATATATATACATACATATAATATATGATACATATGTCAAAATTCTACTCTCGCCTTTTAAAATTATTCTGTTATATATATATAAGTAAAACCTGCCATAATGGCCACCTCTATATAAAGATTACCTGTTTATAAAGGCCAGTTTTTAAAGTCCCTTGACTGCATACTTCAACTAAATTGAACCTGTGTATAAGGGTCACCTGTACATAAAGGTCAATATTTTTTGGCCCCTTATGTGACCCCTATATACAGGTTATATATATATATATATATATATATATATATATATATATATATATATATATATATATATATATATATATATATATATATATATATATATATATATATATATATATATATATATTATATATATATATATGCTATTCTTTTGTTCTTTATTTGATACATCACAGGTGATCTTCAATCCATTACACGTGTTCGTTAATTCTGTTTTATCTGTGTGCCCGGCCAGAAGCGTTTCCATCTATAAATACATTCCCCATTTATATCTGAAGCTTTGTAAAAAAATGTATTTTTTCCAGCATCTGATAGGAGCCATTGGAAAACATCGCTATCAGTGGGAGAAAATCAGTTGCCTTCAGCAACAAACGAATAAAGATTTTGTGTATGAATGTTGTTTTTATCGTTAAGCTTCTAAATATGCAGAGATTTTATCTATATCGTTAAACGTTCCATATATTAGACAGGGATTGTGAGTTTATTACTATTTTCTTTTCATTAACCGTTTTATTTCACAGAAGAGTCTATATTTTCCTACTGAGCATTTTGATATTTTGTTGAAATGTTAAAGCAGCATTATCTAAGTTAAGAATTATTTTTTTCGGAAAGTGTGTAATAAGCTTGAAACGCTTGTATACCATTGAAAATCGCCCGACAATACGATTTACAATCGAAAACAGAGTGCAGATGCCAAAAAATCACCAATACTTTTTGTGTTTACATGGAAACTGAAAGAATACATGGCGTCTGATTACTTTTCGATCATCTTCGTAGATGTCTACGAGATTTGCTGGTTGAGTGAAGTTACAAGAACTCTCACCCAAGACGAATTGTACCAAGACAAAGACCTAGACCGACTAAGTGACAAACCGTACCCAACAATTAATAGAAGAAAACGTATCACTTATTTTAATATCATATATAAGCTTTTCTATGTCAAGATACTATCGTTCATGTTTAAAAATAAATACTGTTGATGGCATCCCATGATAAAAATGTGGACGATGTGTATGCAGCAGTTATATACAAATAAAATGTCCTTGCATCATATTTTATCAATTATTTTACACTAAAGTAATATTTTGCTGAGATTGTTTTATTTAAATTCTAAATTTCCCAAAAGCTAAGATTGACATCTTTTTTGAGTGGGTACTCTTAGATAGCTTTGGTAATACATTTAGTTTAATTATTTCGCCTTGGATGATACCACTATTTTCTTTCTGAAATATACATTTATCATGTTATTCGAGTTCATCTGTCAAACTGATGAAGTCCTATTGACAGAAACGATCGTCTTGAGCATTTGTGTTGGCCTTCTTAGTAATCTATATCTTTGATGTTATTAAAAATACTTAAAAGTTTTCGCAATTCTAATGATTATATATGTTTACTACTTCGGTAATTTTCATTTTATTTGTCCGAGAGGTCTTCCCTGTGTACATTTAATAGGCCTAGGAAAATTTGGAACTGCTGACTAACGACATCAAAGTAAGCACAGGGCAAAACCAGGTCCGGTGGGTGACGTTTTAACATTGCAAACGCCCATCTCCATGGAATTTGTACTATTTCGTGTCTTAATTAAAATATCATTTCAAAAAGTTGTTCAACAACTCCAGTAAGATATTAGACCATTATTTAGCCCAATGATTCAAAGTTTAAGTTTTAAATTTAATTAGGGTTTTCCTATTTTCAAAGTGAGTTGCACGGGCAGTAGTCACATCGGCAGCTCAGTGAGATTGTGCATATTGACACCCAGTGACATAGGTACTATTGAAACCATATATATACCTTTATGGTGTTTTAGTATCAAGTAATTTTAGAACGTGCAAGTGATTCCGGCAATTGCTTCCAAGTAATTTTATTATCGACATCATGACCACATGTATATAAATTCTGCATCGTGTTGTATATAAATAATTCGAATTTAGATTTCTAGTAGTCTGCTAAAATGTTTTAATACAGGTATCATATTTAAGCTACACTCTATATATATTTGTTCATATAACTTTGTTTCATTTGAATTCCCCCCAGGTAGAATGAGGATAGGCCTCACAAAACCATTTCCGTCATTATCATTGTAATTATAAAATCATTAGCTCCCCTTTAGTCCCTTTAATTGTCGGAACGCCTGCTTGGCTAAAATAATATAACTGATAACAATAATAACTTAATTTTCAAGAAAAAAAATTGGAATGTCTGTTAATTCGGTAATGCGAATTTGTGACTTAGATTGTTACTTTTGCTCATAAAAATTACTTTTGAGAACTCAATGAGATGAATATTCATGGGTACCGTCATGAACATTTTCAAGTCCCGAATTAATATCAACACATGCGCAAATGATTATTTCCAAGTGACGATTCAACCACACTAAGTGCCGATTTCCATATTTCCGAAGAGCCGAAATCACTCGGTGCCAATTTGACTTGGGTACGAGGTTGACCATACCATACACAATAGGCACAGAAGTAATTGGCCTATTTTAACGTTTGATTTGTGTTTCCTTCAAAGAGATAGATTAAATTATTAAATTCGGGTAGATTGGATTCACTTGAAATAAATCTTATCCCATTAGGATTCAACTACTACGCATGTCTACGAACGTTTCGATGTGAGGTCGTTATGAATATTGCCCAAAATACCATTTGTTTTTGGTCTTTTTTTGTCCATGCCCACTGATATTATTTATTATTTGCACATTCGTAATATTTTTAAACAAGCCAATATGTGCAAGTGTAATTAATGAGAATTTTTTATCTTTATATAACGATATATTTTCACTTAAAGAAAAAAAATCTTAGTCACCGCTAATGCTGCTTTAACCAACGCTATTAACCGACTTCACAGCGGGAAATAATTTGAAAATAACAATTCCTAGTGATGACACACACAGAAAGACACACTTAGTCACACACACTCGTGCGCACACACACACACACACAAACACACATACATACATACATACATACACACACATACATACACACACACATACACACACAAACACACATACACACATACATACACACAGACACACATACATACACACACATACATACACACACAGACACACACATACATACATACACACATACACACACATACATACACACAGACACACATACATACACACATACACACATACATACACACACATACACACACATACACACAGACGCACATACATACACACATACACAAACAAACACATACATACACACACATACACACATACATACACACACAGACATACATACATACATACATACACACATACACACACAGACATACACACATACATACACACACATACATACACAGACACACACACAGACACACACATACATACACACACATACACACATACATACACACACATACATACACACACATACACACAAACACACACACACCGATATAAAAGATCCTTCAATTGATCATTTTCTGTATGAAGATTTCATATACAGATGTAAACTGCTCACTGACAAATTATTGACACTGGGATATCGAAAACCGCGTTTGATGTCAACGTTCCGCAAATTTTATGGTCGGTATAATAGTCTTGTTTGCGATTACTCTGTTTCACCAGATAAAATGTTGAGCTGCCTTTTCGGTTGTTGAGACGGTGTTGAACCGTTGGCGGTTGTTGAGACGTCTGTACCAATTCCTCACGTATTTAATTTGGATGTGACTGTGGACTCACGGCGGGTGTGACCGGTCAACAAGGGATGCTTACTCCTCCATGACACCTGATCCTAACTCTTGGTTTCCAGAGGTCCGTGTTTGTCAATTTTTATCAGATTTGTATACATATCCTGGACATCCTAAAGATTTACACTTTGTATCTTAGATTTTTTATATTCTAAAAGAACGCAATAATATACAATTATGGACTTTTGAATGGATGAATATGGTGTAATATTGACCTGATATCCAATATCGACCGAGGCGATAGCCGAAGTCAATATTGTTTTCCTGCTCAATATTACACCATATTCATCCACTCAAAAATTCATAACTGTTTTATTATATAAATATTTAGATACATGTATATACTAATCCTACAATGTAAGTAACAATCAGAGTAATTCCAATAGTGTAAAAGGGAATTTCCATATTTTATTTTTAGAAATGATATTCACTTGTTTTCCATAGAATATGTAGATAAATTCTGAAGGGTTAAATACCGGCTTATCCAATCAGAAATCGTTTATTTTTTAATTTATATAATAATATTTGTTAAAAAGTCGAATGATAGACAAAAATAGCAGAATCTTAATTCTAAAATGAAACAGTTGACCTGATGAAATATTTTAGAAAATTCCTAGCAGGCCCACTGTATAGTCCAATCGTATTCTTGGTCTTATTTGAATTTAAATCAGTGGTACTTGGTACGTAATATTAGAATTAAAAGTGCTACACAGTGCGATGTTTGTACCATTTCGGGTTCAACCTTTCATCCAGTTCATCAAATCGCTAGTAGAAACGGCATCATTTAATAATTATAATACTACATGAATGTTCTAAAGGGAAAAATATGGGTAATGATGCATGGAAGCCATACTTATCCAAGTGTGTTTGTTTGTTTATTGTTGTTTAACGTCCCACTCAAGAATCTTTCACTCATATGGAGACGTCACTAAATGCCGCTGAAGGGCTTCAAAATTTGGCCTATGTTCGGCACTTACGGTCATTGAGCAATGAGGGTTCTTTAACGTGCCCACACCTACTGTGACTTGGGACAGGACACCAACCTGCCGCCGGCTGGACTCGAACTCACGACCTCACGATCAAGAGTCGAGCGCGCTACCGACTGAGCCATAGTTATCCAAAGTTTCAGCAATGTCATATAATGCATGTAATGTTACAAGTGATAGCAGCATTCCTCAGCGAAAGAGTGTATCGAGTATTTGTATCAAAACTGCAAAAGTCAATACAATATAAACTACTGTCCGCGCGGCTCACCTGAGAAATCGGAAATCGGAAAATTCTCAAAATATCGCAAAACAATTTAAAAGGCAATTATGAATAAATAAAAACAGAAGTATTCTGTTTATTTACAGAAACATACCTACCTTTGTGACACTTAATTGTATTATCAGATATCGGCTTCCCTACGTCGTTCATGTGTAGAAAATCATGGCGCTATACTCTTGGAGCATTCCATTGTAGAAATGTAAAAGGTGTTTAATCAGTAGTTATATTGAAATTAATTTATCTTTATCATAAATGCATCAGATATAAATTTTTGCAAATCCCAATAACTAGTTAATGTCTGATAGGCCTTGCTTACCTTTTTGAATTTTTGGAACTACTGACTGGTTACGTCATAGTAAATACGGATAAAACCCGGCTTGGTGGTTGACATTTCTTAACATTGCAATCACCCTTTTCCATGGAATTTGTCGGATTTTGACAATATTAAGTAGTGTAATTAATCAAATATTGTTGAACAAATTATGAAACAACTCCATTAAAATATTAGACATTTATCCAGGCCAATTACTTAAAGCAGAATTGAGTAAACGTCAGTTTTCCGATTTCCGAAGTGAGCTGCTCGGACAGTAGAATATCTGGTTGTTCTCTAGTTGCTGATTGGTTTGATTTCTAATATCTTTTCTTTCTCAGTTCATATATCAACCTCCCAATCGCCTCGCAGGTCGATATAACAATTCAACAACTAGTGCATTGCGGAATTAATGGTGGCATAGTAGGAATGACGTCATGATTATCTTTTAAAAGTAATAATTCAATGTAATTCACCTCCCACCACAATACGCATGGTTAAACCATTTAAACCTTTCGAGTTAACCACACGCGGTTAACCCATTCATTTTCATTTGTCGAAAAAGGAACATGAACTTTGACTCATTGACTTAGCCTGCACTACTACTGTAATTAAAATGTTTGTACGTGAAGTTGCACCAAGCCAGTTGTTGGCGATAAAAGTAATTGGTGATAAAGGGGCCGTTATTGAAGTTTCTAACAGTGTGATTGAAGCGAGGTACAGGTTTGAAGCGATCATGAGAGTCCGAGCCCGATGGTGTTTAGACGTTATGTGGGCTAATGTTAATGGATACTACGCAAGTTTTCAGTTATGGTAAAAACAAATTCAACAACTCGTGTAATTATTTTTCTTGTTTATCTAACTGTCGTTAGTTAATTTTCAAAGCCTAGAAAATCACTCGGTAAACCTGGTGGCTTTTCAAATTTTGAAAATTAACTAACTCGAGTTAGATAAACATGATATATTGGGTTTATTAAAACAACAGCTATCAAAACATCTATCATTTCAGGTTGGTTACTAATATTTGGAAGAGTTTTGATGGAAAGAAATTGTTTCCATCCTTAATGAATTTAAAAAATGCCAAAATGTTTATTTTTTTAATTGAAAATGTCCTCTTTTGGTGTCTAAATAAGTCAAATTTGCCCAATAGGTTCAAAGAAGAAAAGAAAGTAGTGAAATTCTATTGGAATTGATTAATAACATTTAGAAATAAAATTGACGGTGAAACGAATCTCAAAGCTGAAATAAAGCTTTAAAATCTGCTAAAAAGTCAAACATATATACATTTTGAAATAGATGCTATACAGAGTTACGGTTCTTGTGACGCTCTTCAGTATTGGAGATAAAAACTAGTCTGAATTCTCCTGTAAACAAATCATGGCAGGAAACAGACTAGTTTTGCAAACTTTATTCTGCAGTAAACTGTTCAGAGTTTGACTCATCTATCAATATCAGATATTGGCTTCAAAATTAAGTATCACCCTTTTAACAGATGTAGGCCTATTCCACACAAAACTAACAGAAAGTTTTGGAAATTTGTGTGTTGATGTAAACATAGCAATCTATGCCTGGCTGTATGGGAAAATAACATTTATGATGATTAATTATTTTATTTAATAGTTGACATATTATTATATATATCATATAATTATATATATATATATAGGCCTATATATACACATATATATATATATAATTTAATTTTATCAATGTCATTAATTAGCTGAAAAATTGAGTATGTAGGCCTACCACAAGCTCCATTTTGTGAGCAAGACACGCTCACCGCCAGAGAAAATTTATGACAATAAATATTACGTCACTACACTACACAGTGACGTAATAATGAACACATGGCAAAAAATGTGCGCACAACAGTTTTGATGTTTTCATTTACATCATATGATTATAGCATCACTAATCTTCCATATATTCCCTCTCTTTTAATACAAATCATTAGTATCATAACTCCAGGAATTATTTCCAGTTCAACTTTCCAGAATTGTGCTTTTGGCAAAATTAGCATGTAAAGACTTGTGGTGACTCACTTGCGTGATCTGTACATAGTCTAAACACTATCTATACTCAATATACTTGTCGCGCAAGTGATGTTGCCATCATTTGAATCATTATTCACTGACAAATAAAATTTTGTAGTATGTGTAGTTTGATTTAATTAATATATCTAATCATAAGCATTGAACTGAATTTTAATTTCGGTGTATGAGAAATACACTAAATTTTTGTCTCTGCACCGGTCAAAATCCGGTGTATTTCTAATACACACAAACAAAAAAATAATACTTCGCTGTGAAGCTCATATGCGGAAAAGAAAATTATTTCATTGTTTCAATTTTAATTGCTAGTAGAGAATGCACAAATTGCTTTTTTCCAATTCCAGTCCATTTAAAAAAATATTATATGGTAAATAGTTTACAGTTTTCAGATGTGTAATAAGTTATTTTATTTTTAAAACTATATGAACACTATGCTTTATACACACCGTGCATGGTTCAATATTATTGTCTAGATAAATCTTTTAATTTACTTTGTGTTGGGTATATACAAAAAATAGAAAATGGTTTGATAAAAACATTTCAACAAATCAAAAGTTACCATGCATTACAATTTATGTGTTAAGTGTGTGTCTTAAAGTATTTATTCACATTAAGGTATTGTACTAAATGTTTAAAATGTGGTATAGCACATTTCTCAATTTATTGGGCAAAGTGGTGGAATATTCCTATGAAACCGCCCCAAATATCACTATTTGGCAAAGTGCCAAAATGACCTTGCATTACACATTTTCAGCCTTTAATAATTCTTTAACATGGCGTTTCACCAAAATGTTTTCGTATTATTAAAAGAACCGAGTGTAATGCCTAAAATGTGGTATAACACATTTCTGTATACATTGGGCAAAGGGATGAACTATGCCCATGAAACCGCCCCAAATATCACTATTTGGCAAATTGCCAAAATGACCTTGCATTGTAGGGTTTTATATTTTCCCCGGGGATAGAGGAAAATCCTTATTTGTGGGGAGTGATGGACACATTATGTACCCCTATATCACCACATAAAATCATTTCAAGGTCAAGTCGATTACATCAGAAAATAGGGCCCTAAGGGTTAGTGTGATCGTAATTAAGATTTTACTATAAGACTAGTGTCGTATGCCTCAGTGATTCAGTATCTTTATGTTAGACTGTTAAAATAATTTAGGTTACTTTACTATGACTCGCGTAAATAATACAATACATACATACATACATATATATATATACATACATACATATATACATATATACATACATACATACATACATGCATGCATACATACATACATACATACATACATACATACATACATACATGCATGCATGCATGCATGCATGCATGCATACATACATACATACGTATGCATGCATGTATGTATGTATGTATGTATGTATGTATGTATGTATGTATGTATGTATGTATGTATGTATGTATGTATGTATGTATGTATGTATGTATGTATGTTATGTATGTATGTATGTATGTATGTATGTATGTATGTATGTATGTATGTATGTATGTATGTATGCATGCATGCATGCATGCATGCATGCATGCATGTATATATGTATGTATATATATATATATATATATATATATATATATATATATATATATATATATATATATATATATATATGTGTGTGTGTGTGTGTGTGTGTGTGTGTGTGTGTGTGTGTGTATTTATACTGTAAAACCTGCTTTAGTGAACACCTGGTCATAAAGACTTACATTGTTAATATAGTTTAGGTTACTTTACTATGACTTGCGTAAATAGCACACACAAACACACACATATTATATATATATATATATATATATATATATATATATATATATATATATATATATATATATATATATGTAGGGCTTTATATAGTGCTATATATATAAAGCACTAAAAGTGACTAATGACTAACGACACGGACAAAATAAATGTCAAATTTGACATTTATTATGTCCGTGTCGTTAGTCATTTTAATGCTATATATATTCTTTTCCTGACTTGTATCTATTGCTTAGATCCGACACCCTAGGATATATAGTGTTGTTGGTTTTAGTGCTTTGTATGTATATATATATATATATATATATATATATATATATATATATATATATATATATATATATATATATATATATATATATATATATATATATATATATATAATGGACGACCTCGCTCGAGAGACCTCCTCGAATTTAATACTACAAATAAAACAATCTTTTGAAAACATTTTAATGACTATCATTAAGTACAGACCCTTACTTAAGAGACCACCTTCAGTTATTTATCAGACCACTTTTGATCAGTCAGCTTCGTGATCTTAAAAGCGAGGTTCCACTGTATAGATATTGCCATGGACAATATTAGACGATTTGAAATAAATCATTGTATATAGATACACAGTTGTCATCGACTCTTCTCTCTGCTAAATTATCAACATTAAAGCCATTATCATTAACAGTCATCGTGCCATAATATTCTTATAAAATATCAAAGCTTTCATTTCCTTTTAAATCTTCACTTCACGCCAAAACTTTTGCTTTTAATTACTCTCTATGAGGTTATATATTAAAATGCAATGATTATGTCGTGAAAATACAGACATCGATGACTATTTCTGTATGTCGTTTTCACAGTAAATCATTAATGTCAAGATAAGATAATTCGGCATGTCAATATCCAATTCTTTACAAGAAACAATGGCAAATCTGATCCCCGTCTTTCCTTTATCAGAAATTTATTTTCCTGAGAGAAAATTTACAAAGTATAAAATACCATTACATCAAGCTAAGATAATTACGACTGAAATTGAAATATGTGTTTAAAAATACCAATTGGTCTGAAGCCTTGTAATGTATTTAGGCACGCACTAGGATTCCATTCTGCAAAGAGTGTATAATTCTTAGATATTATTTCAAACGGAAAGACGTAATCGGTTGTTGACAGAACTACGGTGAAGCATCTGACGACGTCAATATATTATTGTTGCATTATTACTTTTTATCATTTGTGATTTTATATTTTGAATAATTTTTTTCCGATTTGAAACATTTTATCAGAGAGAGAGAGAGAGAGAGAGAGAGAGAGAGAGAGAGAGAGAGAGAGAGAGAGAGAGAGAGAGAGAGAGAGGAGAGAGAGAGAGAGAGAGAGAGAGGGGGGGTAGGTGGTGATCTATTTAAGTTTACATGGTTTGCAAGTAAAATGTTATCATAAAATGATTTTTTAGTATTATTTACGGTATTGGATCAAATCCGAGTGTGAGAACTTTTTCTCACAGAATAGACAGGATTTTATTTAAGCACTCGTAAAACCTGAATCATGTTGAAGATCCGTGTATACGACACAGTCTATCACTTACCACAAAGTACCCGTTTATGATAAAAATATGCACCAGTTAGATTAAATAATCTTAAAGAATTTTGTAAATATTATCTAGCCAATTTCTAAAATGTTTGGTACCGGTGTTCAGTTGCTGTACCGTTTTCCAAATGTGATCATATAAACTTTTCTATGAATTTTCTGTTCGAAACAAATTAAATGAATTACCATATATAATTTCTATGCGATCTGAAAGGTGATTTAGTAACGAGGTTAAACGTATTCTTTATCTCAGTACAAAAAGTCGTAATAGCAACTAAAATTTGGGGTTAGTTAGGTCGTATTGCTATGTTGGTCAAAGGGCAATATTTGTTCGCTGTAAAATCAATTTAAGGTAAGGGGAACGTTTCCCCCAAACCCTTGTTACCTATATATCCCAATGTATCATCTTGCCTTTGTCTATAAAATGAAAAAGCATTTATATACAGACAAAAATATAAATACATATCTATATCTAAACAGCAACGCGTGAATCATATCTGTTTTTTGTCAATATTTTGTAATTATGACATCTACTAAGCATTTATATGATATATATCATCACAAAATTGTCTTACAGTTCTTGGCCATTATAACTTGATGCATGTGTAGGTTTCCAACCTCATTTGTACATATTTTCCATACTTTTCCTGACCAATATTCTCCCAAGTTATTAACTGTTTTTTTTTTAATGTTTGATATGATTTCCGTCTGTAGAGCTTGTTGCTTCAGACTTACACTTTGGTATTGTTGATAGCTCTTTCTACCAATTCACAATAACTTTACATGAGATCAGGAATAGTTCTTTCAATATGGGTAAGTTATTTTTCTTTTTATACCTATCAATACTATCTGTTTTCTTTGATTTTGAAATCACAGGTAGCTCATAACCACTGCACACGTTTTGTTGTAATAATTCGTAACGCCACAAATTATGGTTTTCAGTTTGGGTGGATTCGTAATGTTCTAGAAGGTTACTTGATCAATGAATATCTATGAAAACTTGCGAAAGGAATTATGATCTGTGAAAGTGTATACCATCGATTTAATTACCGTAGATTTAGTAAAATAATATGTCTTTACACAAGAATTCAGTTTCAAATATGTAAGAAAAACACATAGGCCAACTTGCTTAAAGCTTAAGAATATTCTTTCAAAATTCAGAATTAGCTTGCTGAAGTTCCAAGTAAAATTCCAAGACTTGAGTAATTTTAGCAAGTGGGTCTATTACCTAGCACATAGGAAAGCAACACTTGTTACTTGATACATTAACCGGCTATATTAGAAACTGGACATCTTTTTTTATTAACTTATAAACGGCAAAACACTGAACTGAGGGCTCAAGACAGTATCACTGTCACAGGCGTGCTAGATTTGGAGAGAGAGAGAGAGAGAGAGAGAGAGAGAGAGAGAGAGAGAGAGAGAGAGAGAGAGAGAGAGCATGACATGAAAGGATACCAAACCGCGACACCATATGATGTAATGTCCGTATATGACATTATTATTTAAACGTTAGACACTATAAACGTAGAACGTGAATATACGAAAAATGCATATCTAGAAAATAAAAGGTCATTTCTAGAGGTCCATGTTTGTACAATATTCACCAGACTTATTTTTTTATCCTGAACAAGATTAATACTTTCGTATCTCTGATTGTATATTAGGAAAAACGAATTAATTACGCACTGCGTTGGCATAAGCTAATTTATTTGCCTACGTTATATTGTATCTTTGAAAAAAAAAACAAATACAATGTATATCTTCTAAATTATGATGAAAATAATTCATATAATGTTAGGTTATGAAACGCTTTATCAAAACGTGATGAAAGATGTACATACATACATACATACATACATACATACATACATACATACATACATACATACATGCATGCATGCATGCATGCATGCATGCATGCATACATACATACATAAAGACATATTTCCATCCATACCTATCTACCTACCTACCTGCCTGCCTGCCTGCTTGCCTACCTGCCTACCTACATACCTACCTACCTACCTACATACATACATACATATTTATATGTTTTAAAGCTAAACCAATTACATGTGTTACAAAATAGTCTAACAGAAGTGAAACCACACGTACGATCAGTAAAATCATTAGAGAGCAAACAAAACGTGTTTAATGTTCACGCTTATGCAAATAAAGTCAAAAGATACAGACAGACAGAATAAGTTTATCTAATTGTGTATGTACATACTCTTCCTGTTACTGATACACTGCTCTGTTCAATACAGATGTACGGAAGGTTTATATATATATACATCAACTTCAGTTTGTATGTTTCTACACTTTGTTGCAATAAGAAAATATTGTGTTCGCGACATATGTAATTCACATTATACTTTGGTGTTAAAAAGTGCAATTAGATGTAGACAGTATGGCGTTGAAGAAATCATTTTGCAACAAATGTTGCTACACAAAATGTTATAAATCTTACTTCATTTTTGTAGTTAAAAGAATTGTCATAACACTTACTCTCTTCATCAAGAGCATTATCTGGTTTGTATTATTGTGTTATGTTCAAATCTGATTTATTCTAGTGATATATGACAAACTAATCCCCCTCCATTTTCTTTGAAATATTGATATAAGATTCTGAAGTAAAACTGATCATTAAGAATCTAATTGACGAGACAAGATATATATCAGTCGAAGAAGAAAATCCTACCACATACCGAAAAGAAATATCAAATCTAACCCGTAGAGTATTGGATTTAATATTCTCATGAAATAAATAAAGGCTTAGAATTTCTGGTTTGGTTTGAATCTATAGTCTCTGGATTACGGAACAATAAGGAAATACGATCATAATATATATATATATATATAGAATAATATATATATATATATATATATATATATATATATATATATTAAACATAGAAGGACATGAAGCAATTTATAATTTTTTTCACAGGAAAATACATATATGAATAGGTCTAAATTGGAAACTTCACCAAATGCCGGTGAAGGGCTTCAAATTTTGGCCTATGCTCGGCACTTACGGCCATTGAGCAGTGAAATGATGCAGACTTATAATTCTGATTTTATTAAAAAGTAATTTTGAATTTATGATACAATCCCATGCCAGTCTACTGGCATATAACCCAGAGTTTCTGATTTGCATACGACCTACTTATGCATGAATCAGAAAGAAGTATGGGTGCTGTTTTATCAACTGTGTATTTACCTACACAAACGTCTACAAAATTTGTATTGCAGTAAATGGGTAAAAGTTTTGTTAGCAAACCAAAAATTTGCATAATCACAATTCAGTTATGTATTGTAAAATTAAAAACATTGCTGTAAAATTCAAATTTGATGATTAAGTGAAATTTAACAAAACCCCAATTTCAATGGAGAGAAAACGGACTATACTGATATTTCTCTACATGCATTGTCAGATATATTGTGTTTGGCATGGGATAAAAAATTATCACCTCTATCTTTACGACCGAGTCCTCATGTTCGGAACTCTAGACACTGCTATCGAAACATTCATTTTATGTGAATGCGTAGATGGCCGAGTGACTAGGGCGTTGAGCATGGGAGCCAAGCAGTTGGTGCCGTAGGTAGAAAATTCGAACCCCAGCCGGGGCATTGTGAGTTTGTAGGTGCCTTGTTATTTTTGTGTTTGCGATTTATGTATGATTTATTTACGCAGATAGTATCATATACAAAAACTACACATACAAACTCATACGCAAGCACGCACATTGCATACACACTTAGTATACATTACATTTGTATTCCAAGTGTGTGTGTGTGTGTGTGTGTGTGTGTGTGTGTGTGTGTGTGTGTGTGTGTTTATGTGATATCATAGTCCTGAAGAAGGGACAGCTCGTCCCGAAAATTTGACTATTTTTGTCCGCGTCGTTAGTCATTTTAGTGCTTTATATAATTAGTTTCATCACTTGTATTTATTTGCTTAGAGCCGACACCTTTGGATATATAGTGTTGTTGGTTGTATTGCTTTATATATATATATATATATATATATATATATATATTCTTTGATGTCCAGTCTCTGATGCGAGTCATAGTAATAAAGTATAAACATAAGTTTAAATCCCTGACGTTTTCTCACAGCAAGTTTCTATACGCAAGCTACTCATTATCGTAAATGAGGTTTTGACAACAATTTTATCATTTTGGCTTTTTTCTTCATATTTCAATCCTGTTGTAATTTTCCACCTGTAGCGATGATAGTAATAAAATGTCGATTTCACTTCTTACAAATGCAGGGATGGAAGCAGTTTGTTATGAGCGTTTAATATCTCAGTTCTTCAAAATCTATGATTTCAGCTGAGGGCTCTTTTCGTAGCTATATTAGATTTTCATGTTTACATCTTAGTCATTTTACTGCAATAATACTTCGTTGTTATTATTGAAGAGAGGTAGTTTAAAGAAGATATAATTCTACAACATATTTAAACCTCAAAATTACATTGTGCAGGAAACATAAAGTAAAAATGAAGAGATACCAATAGATAATCGAATCTCCAAGTCCATTAAAATACGACAAATTAGATATACAAATGGTTTCAACATGAAGAACAATAACGAAACCCAAACGGGATGGGACAAGGTGTACGGAAGAAGTCAGCAGTTTTAAAATATACATGTATTTATAATCAGTCATATATCATTAAAAGCCACATGTACATAAACGAAAGATATAGATATAAACACCATAAAAATGCCTGTTTACACACTTGCGAGCAGTCATACGCACACAGACGATTCAACAACCATTATAAAACAGACAATTCAACATGTCACTCAATGAAAAACACTGTTATTGCAAACGAGGTCATTATACCGACCGTAATATTTGCGAAATGTTGACATTAAACGTGATATCCTTGCGACAGCCACATATCAGTAAGTAGTTTGCCACTGTATATGAAATGTTCATATGTTGAACACGTCTGGCATGTCGGATCATCCGAGAGATATAAATATGGAGGAGAAAAAGAGATTTTACTATTTAGATAATGTGGAAATATGATAATAGGAAAACCCAAAATTTATAATTTTTGTCGTATAGTTTGACTGTTGATATCCTGTATGTGTTTATAGTTAGTAAAATGTCCAAGTAGGAAATGTATTCATGGAAATCTCTGGTGTCTCTAATTTTCTTTTCTTTTGGATATATCGCACTGACATATGTATGAAAATTGCCATTACAAATTGACAAAACGTCGTCGATATATCTTAATGTCACATTAATGGCCACAGCTAGCTTTTTCTTCTTTTGATTCAAACGCTTTTAAATGAAGTCTGCTTCATATAAATAAAAGGAGCATGTCGGCTTTTAAAGTGACACAATTGGTTCCCATTGGGATGCCGAATATTTGCTGAAGGATCTCCAAACAATATTGTATATATGTATATGGTTTATTAGAAATCATATAATCTGGAAGTGTGAAAATAATCTTTGTATTTGAATTAAGACCAAAACAAAAGGTAATTATTATAAATTTCTATTAAATTCTTAACAACCGATGTGCGCATGGATGTATATATTTTGTTTAATTGGCAGTCTGGTTCTGATATGAATTTCTGTAACTTATTCAATTAAAATGAAAGAATGCGATGGCGGGTAATCAACATAAAAGTTTATCATTACCTTTATGTGAGGTTGTATAAGGGCAAAGTCCAGTTTGTGCACGTGCCAGAATTGAAAATGGTAGCATGTAGTAATTTACTGTGTCTGGAATCACATGCTTAGTGACCATGCAATTCAGTCAGTTCTATTTCCAAAAATGAATCACGTAAGATGTATACCAATACTATAATCATTCAAATACATGTAAATCAATTCTCTATGTATACCATTGTATTTCAGACATTTATCTTTAGCACACATTGCCAATTGCAATGAAATTTGCAATGGTCTGTCTATGTAATATCATATCAAAAGTTTAAAATGTTTTGCCATGGCGACAAGTGCCATTTTTGACTAAATCGATGCCGTGCTTCGAGCAAGTTGATACGATCCGACTGATGAAATCAGAGGAATATGAGATGCAATGTATGCGAGCTCCACTTTGATAGTGCTAATGTCTGTAGTTCGTATGTGATCTAAATAGCAATAAATGGATACAATTCACTTCATTTATTCTCCATTGATGAGAAAATTTGATTAGGAAAACCGCTGTATATATTTATATCCAATTTATTGTTACAACACGCGCCGACCGGATGTTGTTGGTTTCAAATTTGTCACAAGATACGGCTATATTTCTTGACATGCGCACGTGCCGGAAGTTAAATAGATTTTACCATCTTTGCAGTTACGGTATTGGATATAAAATAAATGGAAAATGGTCTTCATTTAATAACTTCATTTTACTTCAGTAAACTTAATCTTCTAATGATTTAGTCAGTGTAACGAGCCACTGAAAACGATAAAAGCTATTACACTTGGCATTGTTTGATTAGGAAATAATTACAATACAAAAAAATAAAATAAAATGCTTTTGTAATGTTATATTCTGTGAAAGTAATGTGAAATATCATTACAAGAAAGATAAATGCCAATTTAGAGATCACATGTATTTTGATAGCTGGCATTAATACCCATAGGCATATAAACTAACATTATTTTCATGTAGACAAAAAAGCAGTCATGAAATAAGTATTTAAATGATAAAAATCGCAAATCGAATCGAATTTATTCGACATTATGTTTGTACTTTAAGTGGCAATCATTATAGTTTGCGATTGGATTTTCGTAATTCACATAATTTAGGCGCTCTTTTATAATAAAATTGTTTGTGAAGTATTTTGAGCGTAGCAGATAAAAGACATAAAAGTTTTCATGATTGGCACGACGAGCGCAACATCTGTCTATCTTTCTTTCTCTATCTGCCTATTAAAAATAATAGAGAGAGCAGCTCGAACGGCCGAAGGCCATTCGCGAAGCAAACTTAATGATTAGAAATTACCCAAAATGCAATACTTCACTATAGTCTCATTTACTTTCTCCATGAACACTAATTATGTTCTTAATATTTGACGTCATAATTTAACTGTTACGTCATTTTGCGGGAAAGGTGGTGCCCTACTGAGACCTGATAGATTATTTATGACTGCTTTCCCGCGCATGTGTAAGCTCTCTATCAAGGCATTGTCTTATTTCAAAATATGAACTAAGGCAATGCCTTGAAATCGAGCGCAGCTTCTTGTTTTTGAAAAAGCATTCTTTTGGAGTCTATTCGCTCTCACAAGAGCAACACCTATTCGGCAAAATAACGTCACAGTTTAATTGTGACGTCGAATATTGAGAACATAAGCACTTCCGCAAAAGAGGACGATAAAAGTCTTAAACACGTTTGATTTGCATAGAGTAACTGGTGAAGCGTCAGGTTGACGTGGTCCTTCGTCGGCCATCTTGGCTGGACATTTTTTAGGTTCTACAGTGTACAGTTTCTGATACACTCCTGTCGTTAATCTTTGTTATGTACACGTGTTTTCTATGAGTTCGCTTCTCGAACTTCGGCCGTTTGAGCTGTGCTTTTTATCAGAATCTAACATGGATGTGTTGCATGGATAAGGAAATATCCAGTCGAGTGGTAGGAATCCGGTTCAGATTCTTACAACAAGGATTGAAATTTGCTTTCCATTCCACAGAATATGTTGATTATTTTTCTCTCATCCTTCAAATACATATTTATGCACGTAAATAAAATATGACGCGACATTTTATGCACAACATTCACATTACATAGAAGCTTTACGTTATATAACTATGTGACATCATAGCGCGTGTGGCCATAGAAATGGCGAAACACGCAGATACGCCTGTCCAAGGTTGGGGAATTAATGGAATCTTACATTGGTATGATCAGTGGACATTGGGATCCAAACATGAGTAGTCAGAGCCTGGCTATCCAAACAGAGGGTCTCTTGAAGATTTTAGTACCAGACCCGTATGACGAGAATTGTTAGTTTTATGTGTATACAGTGTATAAGTTAAAGTGTGTTCCTTGTTTCTAAATTCATTTTTTGGGTATTCGTGATTTAGCGTTGGTGTTGAGAATATTTATTTAACACATAACTTTGATACAGTGAATGATGAGCAAAATAAACCACCAGAAAACATAGTGTCAACAGTGTATATATCCTGGGGCGTTATATAAGACAACATAGTGTAAGCAATGTCAATATCCTCGGAACGTTATGTAAGACAACATAGTATCAACAGTGTCAATATCCTTGGGGAGGTATATAAGACAACATAGTGTTAGCAGTGTCAATATCCTCGGGGAGTTATATAAGACAACATAGTGTCAACAGTGTCAATATCACGGGGAGCGATATAAGACAACATAGCGTCAACAGTGTCAATATCCCGGGGAGTTATATAAAACACTGGTAAAGAAACACTTATGTCTCTATTTATCCCAGAAAAGATACCACGGTCATTTATCAATTGATATCGGGGTATTCGTAATTGAGTGTTGGTGTGGAGAATTTCTATATAACACATGCCTTTAATACAGTGAATGATGACAACATAGTGTCAACTGTGTCAATATCCTCGAGGCGTTATATAAGAGAACATAGTGTCAGCAGTGTCAATATCCTCGGGGATTTATATAAGACACCATAGTGCTACCATTGTTACTATCCTCGGGGAGTCATATAAGACAACATATGGTTAGCAGTGTCATTATCCTCGGGGAGCTATGTAAAACAACATTGTGTCAGCAGTGTCAATATCCTCGGGGAGTTATGTTAGACAACATAATGTCAGCAGTACCAATATCGTCGGGAAGTTTTATAAAGCAACATAGTGTCAGCAGTGTCAATATTCTCGAGGAATTATGTCAGACAACATAGTGTCAGCAGTGTCAATATCCTCGGGGAGCTATGTAAGACAACATAGTGTCAACAGTGTCAATATCGTCGGGGAGTTATTTAATACAACAGTGTCAATTTTGTCATCCTCGGGGAGTTATATAAGACAACATAGTGTCAACAGTGTCAATATCCTCTAGAAAATTATATGACAACATAGTGTCAGCAGTGTCAATATTCTCGAGGAGTTATGTCAGACAACATAGTGTCAGCAGTGTCAATATCCTCGGGGAGCTATGTAAGACAACATAGTGTCAACAGTGTCAATATCGTCGGGGAGTTATTTAATACAACAGTGTCAATTTTGTCAATATCCCCGGGAGTTATATAAGACAACATAGTGTCAACAGTGTCAATATCCTCTAGAAAATTATATGACAACATAGTGTCAACAGTGCCAATATTCTCGAGGAGTTATATAAAACATTGGTGAAGAAACACATGTGTCTATTTATCCTAGAAAATATATCACTGCCATTTATTATTCTATTAAAGATGGGAATGAAATGATAAATTATTGTACTGTACTAACTAGATATAATATTTACAAAGATGAAAAGAAAGAAACAAACAGGAAAATATTACAAATAAAGACAGGAAATAAAACATTTCTATGACTCAGAATACTTTATTTACATTATCAACACAATCAACATACATCGTTTAGTCGGATATAGCTGTATTACACATCTATGATGTTTAATATTGATCCATGGCTATACTTTATTGCACGTTCTTCTTTGAAGACGATATTTGTCTTGTTAATATTGAAGTTTGGCAATAAATGTAAAAAGGAATGTCTTCGGAAACTCCGAAAGTGAACCCAATTCAAATCGTAAAATAATTGTTATTCGCAGAAATACATGATTGAGAAGAGTTTTTAAGTAGGCGATAATCAAAGTGTATTGTTAATATTCTTCCATTTATTTTTATTACTTTCTATATAGCTTAATATTTAACAGATATTAGCACCATCAACCTCTCTTTATAACCCGAGGTCGGAGATCGGCGACATACTGTTTTGGTGCGTTTGATTGTCTGTTTGTTTGCGTTTACAACATTTTGTTTCTGTCAACTGAATTGTTTCTGTCCTCAAATTTCAACATAATAAATCAACCATGAGTAGAGGATTTAGACTATTGACAATATTTGAATGGATTATAAGATTTTAAATCTTCACGAAAGCTTAGGTCGCGGACCATAGTGCTTTTAAAAACACATTTTGTACACTGCCTGGCGTTTTGTTTGTTTCAACCCTTTCACCCCTCTGTATTTAAATGGTATGATGTTTTATATTAATTAGACTAGTCTTTCATGACATTTTACAATAAACCCAACAATTGTCCAGCTGTGGGTGATTAAGATATGTAAATGAACAACTGTGTTAATTAATCTTTCAGGCGTTTTACTGACTGACATTTTAAACTTTGACCCCGCACAAGTAATAAAAAATGGCCGACTCAGAAAATGTACATGAAAGTGCATCAGGCCTGTTTCTGGCGGTTAAAGTTGACGATGTTGTAAACTTAAATTTGGGTGAAATGGGGTACCTTATTGAAGTCTCTAACAATGTTGGATTTTCCATCTTTGACATACTGATGCACTCTTGAAAAATTGTGACCGAAGCGAGACACAGATTTAACGGGATCACAAGAGTTCGAGGTGTCTAGACATGATACAATGTTCCATACTAAGCAAGTTTTCATTTATGGTAAAATGGGTTATTTTAAAAAAAAATTGAATATAACCGAATAACACTTATTGTAGAACCAACACACACACACACACACACACACACACACACACACACACACACACGGTTTTTAGTTTCAGAGGTTCTTTAGGGTGTATATGACAGCTTCGAAACTATTTAAGACATATATGGTCATGATATTTTATAGCTATTGCTAAAATTGACTTAATTTTCGTCAAATTAAAATATTGAGTGTTTATGAAAAGGAGAAGAATTGCCATG